>CM065589.1:598878140-599062416 GCA_033119425.1 Bufotes viridis | reverse complement strand
AAAACAAACAGAAACACACAATGTCTGCACACTTAATCTGAAGGAGCTGCAGCAGCAGTGAAAACAGATCCAAAGTCAGCAGACAATGTCCGAAGTACTTGCTTCAGCAGAACACAGGTCCAGAAAAGATATCACACCAGTGAAGATACTCAAGCGAGAGATACAGGTCAAATGAAGTAGTATAATCCGCACTGCATAAAGGAAGAGAGGTGATTTAAAGGCAGAGCAATCAAACACAGGAGGGACAGCTGGGAGGAAGGAAACAGAAAGTAAAGACCTCATCACAGGGGCGGAGAAACAGAGCTGTGGGAACGCCTCAAAGCTCTAGTAGTTACATCATCACAGGTGGAGAAACAGAGCTGTGAGAACGCCTCAAAGCTCTGGTAGTGACAGTACTCCTCTACGGGTGGACTCCGGACACCCAGGACCCACCTTCTCAGGATGAGCCCTATGAAAAGTCCTGATGAGGCGAGTGGCTTTAATGTCCGACACCGGAACCCACATCCTCTCCTCAGGACCATAACCTTCCAATGAACGAGGTACTGAAGAGAACCGCGGACAATGCGAGAGTCCACAATTCTGGAAACCTCAAACTCCAGATTGCCATCAACCAAAATCGGAGGAGGAGGCAAAGAGGAGGGTACCGTGGGCTGGACATATGGTTTTAAGAGAGATCTGTGAAATACATTATGTATCTTCCAAACCCGTGGAAGATCAAGACGGAAGGCAACAGGATTGATGACTGACAAGATTTTATAAGGCCCAATAAACTTGGGACCCAACTTCCAGGAGGGAACCTTCAGTTTAATATTTCTTGTAGACAACCACACCAGATCACCCACATTCAGGTCCGGACCAGGCACACGCCTCTTATCAGCCACACGCTTATATTTCTCACTCATCTTTCTTAGATTAGTCTGAATCTTTTGCCAAATGGTAGACAAAGACGAGGAAAATCCTCCTCCTCAGGCAAACCAGAAGGAGCCCTCCGAGAATGTCCCAAACTGCGGATGGAACCCATATGCACCAAAGAATGGTGACTTATCAGAAGATTCCTGACTGACGGTTGTTCAGAGCAAACTCAGCAAGAGGGAGAAACGAACACCAATCCTCCTGGTTGCTCTGCAACAAAACAGCGCAAATATGTCTCCAGATTCTGATTGGCAGCGTTCAGTCTGACCATTCGACTGCGGGTGAAAAGCAGAAGAGAAGGACAGCCGAACCCCCAGGCGAGAACAGAAAGCCTTCCAGAATCTGGACACAAACTGCGTGCCTCTATCGGAAACAATATCAGAGGAATGCCATGCAATTTAACAATATGGTCGACAAAAGCTTGCGCCAACGTTTTAGCATTGGGCAATCCAGGAAGGGTATGAAATGTGCCATCTTGCTAAAACGGTCCACCACCACCAGGATCACCGACTTCCCTGAGGAACGAGGAAGATCCGTGATAAAGTCCATGGACAGGTGTGTCCAAGGACGGGAAGGTATGGGTAAGGGGAGAAGGGACCTGAAGGCCGTGAACGAGGGACCTTAGCGCGGCGCACGTCTCACAAGCAGCCACAAAACCCTCCACCGACTTACGAAGAGCCGGCCACCAAAATCTCCGAGCAATGAGATCTACCGTGGCTCTACTCCCGGGTGACCAGCAAGAACCGTATCATGATGCTCCTTGAAGAGTTTGTGACGTAACTCAGGAGGCACAAACAACTTTCCAGAAGGACAACGGGCAGGTGCCTCAGTCTGGGCAGCCTGGACCTCGGCCTCCAAATCAGAATACAGAGCAGAAACAACTACCCCTCCGCCAAAATGGGACCCGGGTCCTCGGAGTTTCTCCTCCCGGAAAACAGCGAGAGAGAGCGTCAGCCTTCACATTTTTGATCCCAGGGCGGAATGTAACGACAAAATTGAATCTGGAGAAGAACAGAGACCATCTGGCCTGTCTCGGATTCATACGCTTGGCCGACTCCAAGTACGCCAGATTCTTATGGTCGGTAAAAACGGTTATAGGGTACCTGGCCCTCCAACCAATGGCGCCATTCCTCGAAAGCCAGCTTGATGGCCAACAATTCCCTATCTCCCACATCATAGTTTTTCTCTGCCGGTGAGAGTTTTTTAGAGAAAAGGCACAGGGTCGCCATTTGGAAGGAGACGGACCCTGGGACAAAACCGCACCCACACCCACCTCGAAGCATCCACCTCAACAATAAAAGGTAAGGAAACATCGGGATGCACCAAGATGGGAGCAGACGCAAAACTCTCTTTAATCTTAGAAAAAGCTGCAAGCGCCTCCTCCGACCAAGAGGAAAAATCCGCCCCCTTTTTGGTCATGTCAGTGAGGGTGTCAGGACTCGAACCCGTGGCCAGTCATGTCCCAGGCGGTAGCGCTCTACCCACTAGGCTACCGTCTCTCCTGGACTAATCTCTAGCTAACTTCTCTTCTACTACCTCTCTTGTCCTTGCCTTGTCCTGCTGATTATCCCAATCTCTTGCACCTGCTACTTCCCTATAAAACCCAGCCTGAACCCAGCCCTTGAGACCCAGCCCTTTGCTGGTTGTTGTGCCTCAAGCCTGTAGCAAGCTTCCTCTCTGCTCCTCCACGACTACTGCTGTTTACCTTTGTTGCTGACCCGGACCGTTTGACCTCGCTGAACTGCCGCCTGCATTGACCCTTTGCCTTCCACCGACTCACGCCTCTGTCTACTCCTGCTGTTACCTCGCTGCCATCTCTACTGCCGACCCGGACTGATCGACCACGCTACCTGCCTCCTGCTTCTGTGGGTCTTTGCCACTGGACTCCAACCACCAGCCGGCTGTCCTCTGACTCCAGGTGAGCCAAGGACCGTTACAGAATAACCAGCCTACCATGGAGTCTGCAATGGCCACTCTGCGCAGCAGGTCTCCAGACTTCAGGAGTTTGGCACCACTGCCCAAGAGGAAATTACTCAACTCAAAGGCGCAATCCAGAGCCAACAGAGGAAATTATCGACTTGCAGCGTCTACTACTGGACGTGCGCGGCGCGGTCACCGACACCCGTATGCCTCTCCCGTCAAAGTTTAACGGCGATCGGAACCAATTTCGGGGGTTCCTCAACCAGTGCCGTATTTACTTTCAGATGCAGCCGGGCTCTTTTACCTCAGACAGAAAGAAGATCCTGTTCATCATCAACCTTCTTACTGATTAGGCCCTGGCATGGGCATCCCCATATGTGGAATCCCACAGTCTCGTATTGAATAACCCAGACAACTTCACCACAGCCATGAGCCAAGTGTTCGAAGACCCTAACCGCTGCACGACGGCCGAGGCTAGGCTGCACAGTCTACGGCAGGGAAGACGCTCTGTAGCCGAGTATACCTCAGAGTTCCGCCGCTGGGTCACGGACACCACCTGGAACCCAGCTGCCCAGAAAAGTCAATTTCGCCGTGGACTCTCCGAACCTATAAAGGATGAGCTCGCCAGGGTAGACGCCCCAGACGATCTGGATGATTTCGTCCAACTGTGCATCCGGATTGACCGGAGACTGGCAGAAAGAAGGAGAGAAAGACTCTGGTCCCTAGATAACAGGCCCGTGTACCCTTTCGCTCCAACGACTCAGCCGGCTCACCAATCCTCCACCGAGCCCATGCAGGTCGGCGCACTGCGCAAGACTCTATCGGCTGCTGAAAAGGAGAGACGACTATCCGCAGGCCTTTGTCTTTACTGTGGTGAGCCAGGGCACTTCGCTATTAGGTGCCCCAATAAGACTCGCCGAACCATCGCTGTCACAGAATTACGGGAGTTACAAAAGGCCACAACCTCACCCTTGGCCTCTGAAACCATAGACACTACAGGTACCGGGTCCCACTTCATTGTATCCATCCTTATCACCATTGGGGAACGACAGCTTCCCTGCTCTGCAATGCTTGACTCGGGGGCCGGCAGAAATTTCATGGACTTGACCTTTGCCCATGAGAACAACATACCACTGGTAACCAGGGCAGCCCCTTTCGATCTGGAAACCGTCGATGGGACCCCGCTCTCTTCTGGACCGGTTACGCACCAGACCGCTGACCTTCAACTCTTCATCAAACCCGATCATCAGGAGACCATTCACTTCTCCCTGATCGCCTCCCCAAAGTTCCCGGTGATCCTGGGCATTCCATGGTTGGCCACCCACAACCCCTCGGTGGATTGGGAAACCCGCTGCTTACGGTTTCCGTCTGAGTTTTGTTCGCTCAATTGCTACCACAAACCCGTCCTTCCATCCGAAGACACGACTGTCTCTGAAGTATCCGTCAGGAATCTACTACCCCCTCAATATCGTGAGTTCCAAGATGTCTGCGACAAGAAAAACGCAGACAAGCTGCCGCCACACCGACCCACTACGACTGCCCAATAGAACTGTTGCCCGGGGCCGAAATACCCTTTGGCAGTATCTATTCCCTCTCAGAGCCTGAACTCAAGGCTCTGAAAGAATACCTGGACGAGGACCTAAAGAAAGGGTTCATCCGGCCCTCTACCTCCCCAGCAGGAGCCCCCTTTTTCTTTGTGGAGAAAAAGACTCATCCTTGCGTCCCTGCATTGACTACAGGAAGCTAAACGACATAACCGTTAAGAACCGGTACCCGCTCCCGCTGATTTCTGAACTCCTCGAGAGACTCCGGGTAGCGAAAATCTTCACCAAACTTGACCTTCGAGGGGCCTACAACCTTGTCGAATCCGCCCTGGGGACGAATGGAAGACCGCCTTCCGGACACGTTATGGTCACTTGAGTACCTGGTCATGCCTTTCGGACTTTGTAATGCTCCCGCCACCTTCCAGCACTTCATTAATGATGTCCTCAGGGACATGCTGGATCTGTTTGTAGTCGTTTACCTGGGCGACATCTTGATCTTCTCAGAAGACCTCGAACAGCACCGCGAACATGTCCGCAGGGTATTGCAGAGACTCCGCCAGAACTCTCTTTATATCAAACTCGAGAAATGTGAGTTTGAGCGAACCACCACTCAGTTCCTCGGGTACATCATCTCCCCAGAGGGCCTAAGTATGGACCCAGGGAAGGTCCAAGCCGTGTTGGACTGGCCCATTCCAAGAAACGTGAAGGAGGTACAAAGATTTATTGGCTTCGCCAACTTCTATCGGAAGTTTATCCGGGACTTCTCCAAGGTCATCGCACCGATCACCCAACTCACCAAAAGGCAGTCCCCTTCTCCTGGACACCCGAGGCCCAGGAGGCCTTCACGAGTTGAAACTCCTCTTCACTTCTGCTCCAATCCTAGTCCACCCGAACCCCGAGTTGCCTTTTACTATCGAAGTGGATGCATCTGACTCCGCGGTAGGGGCAGTTCTGTCTAACGGACAGGGAGAAGATGCTACTACACCCGTGCGCATATTTCTCTCGCCAGATGTCCCCCTCCGAGAAGAACTACGACATCGGGAACAAAGAACTACTGGCGATCAAGGAAGCCTTCTCGAGTGGAGACACCTGCTGGAGGGAGCTGCCAACCCCATAATCGTACTAACCGACCACAAAAACCTCGAGTTCATCCGCAGCGCTAAGAGACTCACAGCCAGACAGGCCAGATGGAGCCTATTCTTTTCCCGCTTCAACTTTCTCATCACATATCGCCCCGGATCAAAAAGCGGCAAGGCTGACGCCCTCTCCAGAATGTTTTCGGAGCCCTCACAGAGTAATAAGGGCCAAGACAACATCCTATCCGAGAAAAGTGTTGTGGGGGCCACCTACTCTAAAGAACTCCTGGTCACAATCAAAGAAGGATACGAAAATGACCCCTTCCTCACCCACCCCACAAGGAATGTCAGCCTCACGTTTAAAAATGGTCATTGGTTTCATCAGGACCTACAACTTTATGTACCAGAAATCGCACGACTCGAAGTGCTCAAACTTAACCATGACTCCAAGCTGGCCGGCCATCTGGGCACAAGAAAGACCCAGGAGCTTCTCTCCCGCTCCTTCTGGTGGCCAACATACAAGGAGGACACCAAGAAGTACATCTCCTCGTGCACGGTCTGTGCCCGCAATAAGACTCCTCGTTCCTCTCCCGTGGGTCTGTTACAACCCCTCCCAATTCCCTCCCGCCCCTGGGGCTCGATCTCCATGGACTTTGTGGTAGACCTTCCTCCTTCAAAGGGATGAACACCATCCTGGTCGTGGTCGACCGCCTCACCAAAATGGCCCATTTCATCCCCTACAAGGGCCTACCCACGGCCAAACAGACGGCTGATCTTGTCCTCAAAGAGGTCTTCAGGCTGCATGGGATTCCGGACGACGTGGTCTCAGACCGAGGCGTACAATTTACCTCAAAGTTCTGGAAGGACTTCTGCCTGGCGCTCGGGGTTAAAGTGAACCTTTCCTCCGCTTTCCACCCTCAGTCAAGCGGGCAGACGGAGAGAACTAACCAGACCTTAGAGCAGTACCTACGCTGTTTCAGCTCCCACCTGCAGGATGACTGGCTTGACCATCTCCCCACAGCCGAGTTCGCCTACAACAATGCTGAGCACAGCTCAACCAAGCACAGCCCTTTCTTTGCTAACACAGGCTCGCACCCGTGTTCATTCCCCACCTGCCCGTTGCCTCCACCCTCCCAGCAGTGGCCGAGCGCCTAACAACCCTACAGGAGGCACAAAAGGACATAATAGACAACCTCCAGCTCGCCCAGAGGCGCTTTAAACAGGGAGCAGACAGACGCCGCAAACCCACCCGGGCTTCCATGTAGGAGACAAGGTATGGCTGTCCACCAGGAACCTCAGACTGAAGGTCCCCTCCAAAAAGTTAGCCCCAAAATACATGGGTCCGTTCCAGGTCACCGCACAAATCAATGAGGTCACGTTCCGGCTTGACCTTCCGGATTCCATTAGGGTGCACCCTGTCTTCCATTGCTCCCTCCTCAAGCCATACGTGGAGAATACCTTCACTGGCCGCCACTCGCCCCCTCCACTACCCGTGAGGGTACAAGGTGAGGAAGAGTTCGTTGTCGAGAAGATCCTCGACTCCAGGATCCACCGAGGAAAATTGCAATATCTAATTGGGTGGGAGGGCTACCCTCCCGAGGATAACTCCTGGGAGCCTAAAGAAAATGTCCACGCCCCCAGACTGGTAAAAGAGTTTCACCAACAGCACCCCGGTAAGCCTGCCCCCATGGTGCCCGGAGGTCACCTTGGAAGGGGGGGAGTACTGTCAGGAATCAAACCTGTGACCAGTCATGTCCCAGGCGGTAGCTCTAGCCACTAGACTACCAGCCCTTCTGGACTTTTCCTCCTGCTGAACTCTTTGATCTATCTTGCTCCAGCCTACTCTTGTTCATCAGTCTTGATTCTGTGCACCTGTTACTTCCCCTTTATTAGCCCAGCCTTTAGCACCAGACCTCTGCTGGTTATTGTGCCTCCAAGCCTGTAGCAAGCTTCCTCTCTGCTCCTCCATGACTACTGCTGTTTACCTTTGTTGCCGACCCGGACCGTTTGACCTCGCTGAACTGCCTCCTGCATTGACCCTTTGCCTTCCACCGACCACGCCTCTGTCTACTCTTGCTGTTACCTCGCTGCCATCTCTACTGCCGACCTGGACTGATCGACCACGCTACCTGCCTCCTGCTTCTGTGGGTCTTTGCCACTGGACTCCAACCACCAGCCGGCTGTCCTCTGACTCAGGTGAGCCAAAGACCGTTACACAGGCACATTTAAATTTAAATAAATTTATTTTATTCCATAAAAGCATAAATTTTTATAACCGTATAAAATGCCACCCGCCTGATGTCACACACCTGCTGCCATCTCCTACTGCCACCCACCATCTTGTGCTGTTACTGCCACTGCTCTTGCCCCCCACCTCCCTACTCTGTAGACTCATCATGAGGTTGCCACCCTCACCACTCTGGACCACTGTGTTGACTTTTAATGCAGTTGCCACCCTCCCTATTCTGTAACTGGGTCGCTCTTTTAACTCCTCATGTGGTTGCCAGTAGACATTAGCGAATTTCTAAAACATTCGATTCGGCCAGTTCGCTGAATTTACCGAAAAGATTAGATCTGAATTTATTTGTGACAAATCACGCTAAAAATGGCTATTTCCTAGCTGCTGAGAGCCTTTATAGTGGTTTAGAACACTGTGTCTTGCAGTAACACGCATAGGGAGTCTGCTGTAGTAGTAAAATAATACTGTGAGTCCGTATGACATGCAGATGACAGGCGTCGCTCTTAGAATCACTGCACACTTCACTTATTTGGTCAATTACGGGGCCAAAACTGACCAAAGATTTCAAGTGTGAACACTGCCTTACAGGTCTTGAGCGCCAGGTATAAAGAACCGTGCAGAGACCCAAGATCCTACTATAGCGTGACTATAGCGCACTACTTTTACAACGTCGTCAGCTGATTCCACATAGATGTCCACAGAACCTGTTCTGTTAAACGCTTATACAAGTAGAGCCCCCCGACAGAGTGGAGAGGATGTCAGCAGTAAGTTTGTGTTGACGTCACTGATTATTTTGCCCTTCCTCTGATCCGTCAGAACAATAACCCCCAAAAAACGGATCCTGTCTGTGGAGCATACCCCCTCCCTCTGTCAGCATTTGGTCAGTAATCCATCAGTATTGCTAATGAAAAAAAACAGGAGTGGATCCAAAACAGAGATGACACGTGAATGGAATCTTTGCATGTCTCCTCCAGATCTTGGCTGGGCAGTAGCCGCTGATCGTCCTCTAGTAGCTCGTCTTCGCTGAAAAGTGGAGCCGAGCCTACGGCATATAATACTTCTCGCGCAGAGGGAACTGAAAATGACAGAGGAAGGTTGAGGACCGGTGGGGGCACAAGGCCTGCTCCCGGGCCATGCCAACTAAGCGTCATGTCAGAGGAACTCCCGACTTTTGGCTGGGGGTGTCTGATGTCACTTGCGACGAAGTCTACCGCTTGGATCGGCTGCTTCTAGCGAAGTGCCGGCGCATGTGCACTACCCTAGAAGAAGCCGTTGCCAGCAGTCCGTTCGGGCGCATCAGGCTGAGCCTGTCCGCATGCGCAGCATCTCACAGCCGGAGGAAGGGGAGGGAGGGAGATTTGGCACAGCTGAGTAGAAGGCGGCGCTGGGCACGAACGGCGATGGCGGTAGCCGGGGCACCCTGCATCCCCAGACCTCCCCTTGGGCACCTTATTTCTATGATTGACAGGTTAGTAAAACCAGTTTTTTTGCAAAATTAAGCCACAGATCTCGTTTATAAGGCCACATTAGAAATCATAATGAGACCCTGGACATGAGCATATGTTTAGCTCACAGGGCTGAAAAGTGGTGACAGAATCCCTTTAAGATGTATTCTTTTTCCGATTTCTACACTTGAGGAAAAGAAATATAACAATCACAATTCAACGCAGAACAGCTAATGGGATGTACGTATATTTCCTTTTTATACACCACGTAAATGGCTGTGCCTTCACCGCTGAACGCCAATTATGATATATATATTTTCCTATTTCTACACCCCAAAGAAAGAAATATAAATATCACAATTCACTGCAGAACGGCTAATGGGACGTACGTGTATTTCCTTTTTATACACCCTGTAAATGGCTGTAGTACAATGTCACTTCACAGCTGAACTGCATTTAAGACATATTTTTTTTTTCTGATTAATGAACTCCCCCACAAACAAAAAGCACAATTCACTGCAGAACTGCTAATGGGACGTGCATAGATTTCCTTTTAATGCTCCGCTTCAATGGCTGTAGTACAACTTCACTGCCGGATGACATGATATATCTGTTTTAGAATCGCTCCTATTACCCAGGCTGTACACTCCCCTATTGCACCCTGTTCTCCTTTTATAGTGTGGATAATGCCTCCCTATCCTTTCCCTAAACTATGAATGATCTTTCCCTGAACTTGTAAATAGTTTTTTCACCACGATGAAATCTTTCCTAGCACTGTCCCTAGTGCCTGTCATATCTCGCCATGCACTAAGTACACTGGAAAATGTCAGAATCCAAAATGGCTGAAGATATTTAGGGCTGTGACATCATAGGGCTGGCTGCATGCATGCATGGCATTGTGGGTGATCCTTCGTTCCCATAGTTCCTTTCTCCATGTCCCAACACATGCAGCAAATCGAATTTTTCCTGAAATTCGGATCCAATTCCACTCATCTCTAGTTGCCACCCTTTCTACTCTGTGACTGGGCCACTATGTTGACTCCTCATGTGGTTGCCACCCTCCCCACTCGGTCACTAGGCCACTGTGTTGACTCCTCATGTTGTTGCCACCCTCAAGCCTCTATGACTGGGCCACTGCGTTGACTCCTCATGCGGTTGCCACCCTCAAGCCTCTATGACTGGGCCACTGCGTTGACTCCTCATGCGGTTGCCACCCTCAAGCCTCTATGACTGGGCCACTGCGTTGACTCCTCATGCAGTTGCCAACCTCACCACTCTGTGACTGGGTCACTATGTTGACTCCTCATGTGGTTGCCACCCTCCCCACTCTGTGACTGGACCACTATGTTGACTCCTCATGTGGTTGCCACCCTCCCCACTCTGTGACGGGGCCACTAGTGTCCCTGTTTGGCATTGTTAACATCACATCAGTAGGACGGAAATATGAAAATCACAATGGATCCTGTCTTTGCAGCATCTGTAAGGCCTCACACGTTCCCTATTTTGCATTAGGATATGCTCACGATTTGGAAGCCAAAAGCAGGAGTGGGTACAAAACACATGAAGACATGCAAATATTCTAATCGCCTGTCATCTTTGTTTTGGATCCACTTCTTTTTTTTTTACTTTTTACTTTTTTTTTAGCATTACTGATGGATTACTTACCAAATGCTGACCGTGTGAAGGTGGATGCTCGAATGGCAGGATCCGTATTTTTGGGGTTCTTAAGAGTTTGACTGATCAGAGGAAAGGAAAAATAAACAGTGACGTCGACACAAACTTACTGCTGACACCCTCTCCGCTCTGTCGGGGGGCTCTACTTGTATAAGCGTGTAACAGAACAGGTTCTGTAGACATCTATGTGGAATCAGCTGGCAGTATAGAAGGAGTCACTCTATAGTAGAATCTTTCACTCTATAGTAGAATCTTGGACCTCTGCACGGTTCTTTATACCCGACGCCAACATTGACCTGTAAGGCTGAGTTGATACTTCAGTTATTTGGTCAGTTTTGGCCCCATAATTGCCCAAATAAGTGAAGTGTGAAGTGATTCTAAGAGTGATGCCTGTCATCTGTCTGTCATATTGATGCACGGTAACTGTTTCACTACAGCAGAGGACTAGCTATGCATATTTCGGATCAAATACATTTTTGGGGGAAAATTCGGCGAAGCGTTCAACTGAAATTTTTTAAAACTCTGCTTATCTCTAAATATGATTATCAACAATATTAATATTAAATGCAATAATAATATTGAGCAATAAAAATATTCCTAAGTACATTATAGGGGACGGACAGCAAATAAAGCACTCCGACAAATCTGTATATTTAAAAAAAGAGAAAATATATTATATATAGAGACAATTGCGCAGCATCAATATTGATAAGGGTACTTTCACACTTGCGGTAAACTTTTCCGGCATTGAGTTCCATTCTAGGGGCTCAATACCGGAAAACAATTGATTAGTTTTATCCCAATGCATTCTGAATGGAGAGAAATCCGTTCAGGATGCATCAGGATGTCTTCAGTTCAGTCACTGTACGGTTTTTGGACGGAGAAAATACCGCAGTATGCTGCAGTTTTATCTCCGGCCAAAATTCCGGAACACTTGCCGGCATTAATTTCCATTAAAATTACCGCATTGAAGGATCCGGTCTTCTGGCTTGTGCATGTGCAGACCTTTCCAAAAGTGAAAATAATACCAGATCCGTTTTTCCGGATGACACCGGAAAAACGGATCCGGTATTGCAATGCATTTTTCAGACTGATCAGGATCCCGATCAGGTATTTTAATGCATTTGTCAGACTGATCAGTCTAAAAATGACATGCGTTTTCATACACTTTGCCTGAACAGCAGGCAGTTCAGGCAACAGAACTGCCTGCCGGAATCAAACAACACAAGTGTGAAAGTACCCTAAGACAAATAAACCAGTTACCATAACATAAACGGAAACCACTTTAAAGGGTTTGTCTCACTTCAGCAAATTTATTGCAGTGGCTGTTGCATTTATTTGTGGTGAAAGACTTTAGTGGCCTATTTCAGTACAAAATGAAAAATATATACATATCTCACTTCTGCAGTTAGATGTGGTGAAAGCGTTCAGTGTCCTATTTCAGTACAAAAAGGAAAAAATATACGAACTTCGCTATTGCATTTATTTGTGGTGAAAGCGTTCAGTGTCCTATTTCAGTAGAAAAAGGAAAAAAGTATACGCACTTCACTGCTGCATTCATTTGTGGTGAAAGAGTTTAGTGACTTAGTGATTTCTGAAACAGTTTAGTGGCCTAAAAATATACACTCATTTCACTTCTGCAGATATATTTGGTGAAAGCGTTCAGTGTCCCATTTCAGTACAAAAAGGACAAAAATATACGCGCTTCACTGTTGCATTTATTAGTCATGAAAGCGTTCAGTGTCCTATTTCTTTTTTTTCTTTTTCTGCATTTATTTGTGGTGAAAGAGCGACTTAGTGATTTCTGAAACAGTTCAGTGGCCTAAAAATATACGCACTTCACTGTTGCATTAATTTGTTGTAAAAAATGTTTAGTGGCCTATTTCAGTACAAAAAGGAAAAAAATATACGAACTTCACTGATGCAGTTATTAGTCATGAAAGCGCTCAGTGTCCTATTTCTTTTTTTTTAATAGCATTTATTTGTGAATTTTCATTTGACCAAACATTACAACTGGTCACATGGACAATACCTGAGGGTGAGAAGAAATTACTCGACATTTAAAGATTTTAAAGAGCAAGCAGATGACCTCTGGGACCGCTTTTTGAAACGGGGCTATCCCGATGCGGCATTAAGATCAGCTTTCAAAAGGGCCACTGATAGAGCATCTCTATTACATCCTAAAAGTAAACAAAAGGATGAGGGCCAAATGCGGCTCATAGGTACCTTCGATGCTGCATCAAAAGAAGTGCGGCATATCCTTGATAAGTACTGGGGAATTTTGCAGTTTGACCCAGACATTGGGAAAGTCATCTCAGAGAGACCACAAGTGACGTATCGGAGGGGTCGTAGCCTACGGGATTGCCTCGTCCACAGTCACTTTGTGGAGATACCCACTGCAGGTGAAGACACCTGGCTCAAACCACCATGGGGATGCCATCACTACAGTGGATGTATAGCCTGTTCTCTTATCACTCAGGGCCGTTCCTTTGTAAGTGGCAATACCCACAAACTGCATTACATTAGGGACTTCATCAGTTGCCGCACTAAAGGTGTTATCTACAGGGCCACTTGTGTTTGTGGCCTTGAATATGTTGGTAAGACTTTTAGAGAACTGCGGAGACGCTTTGAGGAACATCTCGGCGACATCCGCCATAAAAGAGATACCCCTTTAGCAAAACACATTGAGATGGAACATGGAGGTGATTCCTCCAAACTCCGATTTATGGGGATCGACAAAGTGTTACCATCTAAGAGAGGTGGTGACTGGAACAATAAACTACTTCAACGTGAGACTTGGTGGATTTTTGAGCTAAAAACGTCTTTCCCCAATGGCCTAAATGAGCAGCTTTTGTTCGGCTGCTTCATTTGACCGAAGATACATTACTCTGTAAATGCCATCTTTTCACCGGCACTAGGGTAAATTATATCGCTGACCCCGGTGCATTGTGTCTGTATATGTTATGTTACAATTTGTACCGATCCACTGGTTTATTTCTGATTTCCCTGAAACATTGTGTATTCCGGGTTCACGGGTTGTACAGTGACATAACTGCATTCTCCTGATTACTCTGCTATCTGTCCTATATACATCGGTTTCCGTCCAAGTTTGTGAATTACCTGCCTGGAGCCGAGGCTGATAACCTCCTTTACCCAGGGCTGTGCGTACCGCACACCACTGGGGTACCTTTGTATTGAATATAGCGGCACATAGCAAATGTATATAGTGCCTATGCCTTCATATGCGCTGCTTCAGACCTGGATATTAACCTTGTGTTCTGGACCTGCCGCCAATCAAGAGTGTGACGTACACCATGGGAGTATGCTGATGGGGAGGGACGTTGTATTGTTTTCCCTTTTACCTCAGCCATCCGCTCACGTGACCGGTCACGTAGTGGGCGTCGTGCCATCACTGGCCATTGACGTCACTCACCAACCCCCACGTGACTGGTCACGTGAGGCGGAGGGGCGCGACTCCGTGATGCGGAGGGGAGTGACTCTGTCCAAACTGGCGCGCTATTTAAAGCGCAGCCAGTATGATCCTGGTTGCTGCTGCCATACGCGGATAGCCTGGGAAATGGACCTCCATACGCTGGACCACTTTGAAACCACCTAGCCTACCCTTCGATGCAACTACAGGATAGCTAAGTAGTACTTGTATCAGTGTGTCTGATCATCATTACCAATGTGGTCACTTGTGAATATCTATCTATTGGTCCCCTGATGACTCGGCGTGAGCCGATGAAACGCGTTGGGACAGTTTTCCTTGTACAGTAGACGCATGGTACACTATTGATCCTGTGTCTATATTCCTATCACTCTCTTTCCTTCTCCTTTGATGAAGCTGGGCAATCACTATCCTATCTATAAGGGTGTGATAGGGACGGTCCTCAAGGTGTGTTGTGGCTAGGTAGCCAGGGACTGACGGGGCAAGAGACCCAGTGCAACTGTCTCTCATCCTGTCCTATCCTCTGATACACCTTGTTGTTTTACCTTTGTGGTGCATAACATCCTAATATGTGTCAAAGACAGTGAGCCGCACTACTGGCTCACTGTAGGTTTTCTATATTATAGTTTGTCATACACTTTTGGGCACTTATCTTTAAACTTGTATTAGATTAAACACTAAGTTTTAATTGGTCACCCAATAATTATTATTCTGGTTCTCTGTCCTCGCCAAATAAGCCAAAGTCCTCCCATTTTTGTCCCCTTCTGAAAAAATCACCTGTCGTTGACACAACAACCTTTTCTGTGTATAGTCAACTAAGTGTAGGCGAAGTGTCCGTTGGACCTCTTCTCACTTACTACGGTTCTCTGGAGATGGGTCTTGCGTATAAGCAAGTTCCGTCAGTGCTACTTCTTGCTCCAACTTATTCCTAGCCGCCACTAAACCTTTCCTATATAAGGCTATCGCATGTATTAATGTGCCACGGGTAACTACTTTGGAGGCATCCCATTCAACTAGTGGGTCAGAAGAACCTTCGTTTAGGGGCCAATATTCTGTCCTCCCTTCCAAAGTAGCCCAGGCCACCAGAGGAACTTCTAGCCACCTGTGGTTCAAACGCCACTGATGGGTGGGAGGGGTCAGAGGCATTCTCAAGAGAATCAATAGGGGTGCATGGTCAGAAATGCCCCTGGGAAGATACTCAACCTTGGATAGCCACGGTAGGACTTCCCTATTCACAAAGCCTAGGTCTATCCAGGATAAAGTGTCAAAGGACGATGAATGTCAGGAGTATTGCCGGTCTTTAGGGTGCAGATGTCTCCAACTCTCCGTCAAATCATGGGCTTCCGCCCAGTGGACCTGTGCGCTATTGTGGGAAGCTGGCGGATGGAGTCTGTCAACCGTCAGGTCTAGAACTGTATTATAATCTCCCATGATGAGTAAGGGGCCTGTTGGGAGAGACGCAACCCTGCCCCTAATATTGTTGAGGAGTTGTCTCTGAAACAGGGGAGGAAAGTAAACCCCTACCATAATGTCGTCCCTGCCTCTGTTTTCCGCATGGACTATAACATAGCGTCCATACAGGTCAGTCTGGACCGAATGCAACTGAAAAGGGAGCAACCGGGACACTAGTACAGAGACCCACCTCGCACGGTTACTGTATATGGAGTGATAAGACCACCCGATCCAGGGGCGCTTCAGCGCCAGTAGCTTTTGGCCACGTAAGTGGGTCTCTTGTAACAATACTATGTCAGGGGTGAATTTCTTCAAGTAGTTAAAGACCAATGATCTTTTATCTTTGTCATTTAGTCCCCTAACATTCCAAGTGATAAAGGTGCAGCCAGCCATCATGTAACAAAACCAATTGCACAAGATGGAGGGCATCTGGGACCCCTGGGATATTCACTCACACATTCACTCCACAAAACTGGATACAAACACATAGAGCAATAAGAACAAGTAAAACAATAATCCCAAAAAACTCCCCCCTCCCTGCCCAGACCACCCAACCTATCTGAGCGCTGTAACCCGAACTAAATAATTAATAGCTGTCAGTCAGGTGAGGGATCAGGAACAACAAACAGTTCCCAATTTAAACACGTGGATCAGAACAATGCAGGAATAACAAAGAAGTCTCATTGAACCTCAGCTCCTGCGAGTATAGGGGACATCCGTGGAAAAACAAAAGGTCCTGCAACATGGGAAATGCAGAATCTCAACCTCTTCCATCCAGCCAGTCTGAGGCCTCCTCCGGATTAGAGAAGAATCTGGAAGTCTCGCCGTCCTGGACATGAAGCCGCGCAGGGTACAACATAGCGTAGCGGATTCCCTTCTCACGTAGACGAGCCCTCACTGCGGTGAACTGGCGTCTTTGCTTCTGAACTTCGGAGGAAAAATCAGGATAAAATTAAATCCTGTAATTCTCAAATGTAATCTCTTGGAGCCGCCACCAAAATTGTATCACGATCCCTGTAGTTCAGGACTTTGTAAACGGTCGCGACGGTGACCCTGGTGGTAGGGGTTTAGTGGGTATCCAATGAGCACGCTCCACCACGAAGGTGGAGGAAAGACTGATAGGATCCAGACATTTTTTGATGAGTTGTTCGGCAAAGATCTCAGGAGATGATCCCTCTGCCCTCTTAGGGAGGCCCATAATGCGGACATTGTTTCTCCTGCTTCAATTCTCGGCATCATCGACCTTCGCCTGCAGGGATTTAACTTGTTTCTGCAAGGTCCGGACAAGTTGTCCCCCCGAGTGTGCTACATCCTCCACCTCTTCCAGCCGTCTCTCCACCTCAGTGGTCCGGTCACGAATTTTGTCAATGTCATGTCAGAGGCAGGTGAGGTCAGATTGAAGTTGATCTATTTTAACTGTGAGTGTAGACTGACACTGCATAATGGCCGACATTATTTTACTCAAGTCCATGCTCTCTACTTCAGTGAAGGTGCCTGTGACGAGACCAATCTCGCCACATTGCATTGGAGAAACCTGGTTGCTCGCCTGCTGCCTTTGGACTATGGCCCCCTGTTAAAAGACATCTTTTTTACCTGCAGAAAAGCTTAATTCGTGCTTTTCTGCCTGGGGTTCGGTAGTTTTGGTTGAATGTGTTATACCCCAGATAGGAATCCCATGGAGCCCATTCGTATGAAACTGACTGTAAAGACTTTGGCTCCATGGCGATTAAACTGTATTCGTGTGGTCTGAGCGCCATTCACTTAATAATGTGCGCTCAGACCTGAGCTATCTGGGGATATGTTAAATGTATAGTTTTAATGTAATGTGTCTTACCTGGTGTATTTTAACAGTAATGCTTGTTCTGTGTCCCCATGTGCATAATGGAGTCTTGTCTGTGAAATGTCTGTGTGTACTGTAAAGGGTGGGACATTGTATATTGAATAGTGATGTCTGTCCTATTGTCCCCACATGTGTATTGGCGATTTCCCTTTGTCCTGAGAGATAATTGAATGACTCCTCAATTGTCTCCAGGACAGAAGACATTGTGTATTCGTCTGCCTGTGATGATTGCATTACCCATGTAGGGTGATGGTATCACAGGCAGAGGGGAGGGATATGCTGGGGGTGTCTGTATTGTCCCAATGTGTGTGATTGGCTGCTGTATCCCGTGTCGCAGTCTTCCTTCTGGTCCTCTAGGGGAGTGTCCACCAGGTGGGAGACCTGGATAAATACCAGGCAGGTAGCCGTTAATAATGATATAGAATTCCTGTTTACCATCAATACGGAGCCTCGTCTCGTTCTTGGGGGGATTCACTGTATGCTGTTAGAGACTGATTGCCAGGAGTAAACGGTCCGTTACAGTGCCAACCCCTGTATCCTCCGTCTGACTCATAGCGTCTGCAAATGCTTTAGTTGGGCCTCCCAGACCGCCTGTTTTGTGGCCCATGAAGAGGAAATCTACTGTACTGCAGAGAAATGGAGTAAGTCTCTCAATTCTCAGGTCACTTAGATGAGTATGCTGTAGTAAGCAAGGAGCTGTATGGTGTCCAAAAGACAGGATCGGACCCAATGTGGCGGCAAGCAAAAATAATATGTAAGACGACAGTGGAGCCCCCAGTACAATTCCCCCGTCACCAAAGGAAGAAGCAGAGCTTTGAGGGGGTAAGAACCTTCCTTACACTATCCAAGGGGAGCCAGCACAGAGATCAGGGGCCCTCAGGAGGTAAATAACAATACCCTCCAGGTTACACTGCAGGCAGGATCTTGGTTCCCTGCAGAGTCGATGTGGAGAGGCCAGAAGATCACAGGAGGCAGTCCAGGAGACAAGGAGCGTTCTGTGTGCCAGAGAACCAGCGCACACGGCATCAGGTCAGAAAGGCAGCAGACAAGGAGACCGGAGGAGAGAGGCACCGCGATTCAGGAGGGATGGGACCAAACGACCGCACGATCTCCGTCTTGCTAATAATTATAGCAGGGGGAACTCAAGATGGCGCAGCACCACAGGACACAGCAGGAGCGAATGGAAGGGGCTGCCGGTGCGATTCCCGCCTCATCTCACAAGAGGAGGATCAGCCGCACCAGCGCCAAGCACACACCGGCCAGGGCCCAACGAGCCAAGATCTAAGATGGCAAACAGCCTCCAGGCCATCAGAAGAGGTAGGCCGCGGCCAAGCAGGGACCAACATAGGCCAAGTTAGGGTTCCAAAACCAGTCCCCTGTGTGCAGGAAGTCTGGTGGAGTCCAAAGTTGCAGGCAAGGGGCTGGAGAGACACAGATGCCCAGGATAGAGACAGGATGTAGTAGTAGCTGGGGAAGAAGACGTCCTCACTCCATGATAGTCAAGCCACGCCCCCAGTGGCCTATTTCAGTACAAAAGGGAAAAAAAACATAGGCACTTCACTGTTGCATTTATTTGAGATAAGAGTTTAATGGTTTATTTCAGTACAAAAAGGAAAAAAATATACGCACTTTACTGTAGCATTTATTTGTCATGAAAGTGTTTAATGTCCTATTTAAGCGAATGGATCAGCTTTTAACATCAGCTTGAGGGATTAGCCAGTGTTGTCAGGTGCTTATATGTGGTGAAAGCGTTCAGTGTCCTCTTTCAGTACAAAAAAGAAAAAATATACGCACTTTACTGTTGCATTTATTTGTGGTAAAAGATTTTAGAGGCCTATTTCAATACAAAAAGAAAAAAATGTATACACTTCACTGTTGCAGTTATTTGTGTTGAAAGAGTTTATTGCCCTATTATAGTACAAAAAGGAAAAATATATATGCATTTCACTTCTGAATTTATATGTGGTTAAAGAGTTTTGTGTTCTATTTCATTACAAGATGAAAAATATATACGCATTTCACTTCTGCATTTAAATGTGGTGATACAGTTTTGTGGCCTGCCTATTTCAGTACAAAACGAAAAATGTATACGCATTTCAATTTTGCTGTTATTTTTTTTTTTAAAGAGTTTAGTGTCCTATTTCTGTACAAAAATGAAAAATATATATGCATTTCACTTCTGCAGTTATTTGTGTTGATAGAGTTTAGTGGCCTATTTCAGTACAAAAAGGAAAAATATATAAGCATTTTACTTCTGCAGTTATGTGTGGTGAAAGCATTCAGTGTCCTATTTCAGTAAAAAACTGAGAAAATATACGCACTTCACTGTTGCATCTATTTGTGGAGAAAAACTTTAGTGGCCTATTTCAGTACAAAACGAACAATATACACACATTTAACTTTTGCAGTTATATGTGGTGAAAGTGTTCAGTGTCCTCTTTCAGTACAAAAATGAAAAAATACACGCACTTCACTGTTGCATTTACTTTTTGTAAAAAAAAGTTCAGTGGCCTATTTCAGTACAAAAAGGAAAATATATATGCATTTCACTTCTGCAGTTATATGTGGTAGAAGAGTTTAGTAAAAATCACAGAAATAAATGTGGCCTAAATGGGTTGAACTGCTCAAACCCCAAACACTGTTGCGTGTTTCTAACTGGGGGAGCAGCTCAGCCGCATGTGGTTCGCAGTAACATTCTGTGGCACCTGGGAGCCTGTGTCACATGGTCTGTTGTAGGTGTGGCTTTCGGCCTCAATTATCTCCCATTGCATTGTTGATCCTGTAGTGCAGGTGAATGGGATTGGGGCTGTGAGCTGGATATCTGCACCTTTCAGACCCTGTTCACACACCATAGGTAGTCTAGCGGTAGGACCCCATGCCATGTTGAGAAACCTTGACGTGGTGCATGAGGGGCTCCGATTTGTTCCTGACTGGGAGATATTGGCGAATGGATCAGCTTTTAACATCAGCTTGAGGGATTGGCCAGTGTTGTCAGGTGCTTATCCTTGTGTGCGCTTTTTTTTTCCAGTGATTTAAAAGAGTTTAGTGGC
Organism: Bufotes viridis; assembly: GCA_033119425.1. Classification (NCBI taxonomy): domain Eukaryota; kingdom Metazoa; phylum Chordata; class Amphibia; order Anura; family Bufonidae; genus Bufotes; species Bufotes viridis. Next base: position 599,041,816 of record CM065589.1, on the reverse strand, counting down.
CTATTTCAGTACAAAAATAAAAATATATACACATTTCACTTCTGCAGTTATATGTGGTGAAAATGTTCAGTGTCCTTTTTCAGTAGAAAAAGGAAAAATATATACGCATTTCACTTCTGCAGTTAGATGTGGTAAAAGCGTTCAGTGTCCTCTTTCAGTAGAAAAAGGAAAAAATATACGCACTTCACTATTGTAATTATTTGTGGTGAAAGCGTTCAATGTCCTATTTTAGTACAAAAAGGAAAAAAAATATACGCACTTCACTGCTGCATTTATTTGTGGTGAAAGAGTTTAGCGACTTAGTGATTTCTGAAACAGTTTAGTGGCCTATTTCAGTACAAAACGAAAAATATATACGCATTTCACTTCTGCAGTTATATGTGGTGAAAGCATTCAGTGTTCAATTTCAGTACAAAAAGGAAAAAAAATATACGCACTTCACTGTTGCAGTAATTTGTTGTGAATTAGTTTAGTGGCCTATTTCAGTACAAAAAGGAAAAAATATACGCACTTCACTGTTGCATTTATTTGTGGTGAAAGTTTAGTGGCCTTTTTCAGTACAAAAAGGAAAAATATATACGCATTTCACTACTGCAGATGTTTGTGTTGAAAGAGTTTAGTGGTTTATTTTAGTTCAAAATGGAAAAATATATACGCATTTCACTATTGCATTTATTTGTGATAAAAAAGTTTAGTGGTCTACTACAGTAAAAATGAAAAATATATACGCATTTCACTTCTGCAGTTATATGTGGTAAAAGCGTTCAGTGTCCTATTTCAGATCAAAAAGGACAAAAATATACACACTTCACAGTTGCAATTAATTGTTTTGGAAGAGTTTAGTGGCCTATTTCAGTACAAAACAAAAAATATATACACATTTCACTTTTGCAGTTATATATGGTGAAAGCATTCAGTGTCCTATTTTAGTACAAAAAAGAAAAAAAAATGCGCACTTCACTGCTGCATTTATTTGTGATAAAAGAGTTTAGTGGCCTGTTTCAGTACAAAACGAAAAACATATACGCATTTTACTTATATGTGTTAAAAGCATCCAGTGTCCTATCTCAGTCCAAAAATTTAAAAAATATGCGCACTTCACTGTTGCATTTATTTGTGGTGAAAGTTTAGTGGCCTTTTTCAGTACAAAAAGGAAAAATATACGCATTTCACTTCTGCAGTTATTTGTGTTGAAAGAGTTTAGTGGTTCAAGGAATCCAGCTCCACTTTGGTAAAGGAATATTTATTTTGCTTGCGGTAAAATCACATCCAGTTACGGTTACAAAAGTCTTGTCTACGCGTTTCGGGCTACCAAGAGCAATTCAAGCCCTTACTCATGACACAGTAAGACATTAAAAGTGGCACTATTTGTAGGAGAGACTGCACCTGTCTTCACTAATTGTGGTCACATGACTGCAAACACATTGAAAAAAATGTGGGGGAAAAAACCATACAATAGGCAATAAAAGAACCCATGCAAAATACATGGGATGTATAGTGACTGTAAGAGGTGATAAAATAAAGGAGAAAATGTCATATATTGGAAACTGTGAGGACTCTGAAAGTATGGATTATTGTTGCAGAATCAAATCTAGACGTTTATTCAGACCTTCTGGTTGACGCGTATTTAATGCGAAAATCCAGAAGGATTCTCTATTTAAGAGCTTTCTTCTGTGGTCTCCTCCTCTCTTGGGTAATAAAACCCTCTCTATGCCCTGTACCACCAGATCCGATGTGTCCCCATCATGGCGGAGAGCACTGTGCAGACTGGCTGCAGATATATTGCGGCTGACGTGGTGGGGCACATCGGTAACGTGTTTACGTATTCTACCTTTAATGACATTAGTGGTACAACCCACATATTGCAGTTTGCATTTTTTGCCTGTGATTAAATAAACTGCGTAAGTTGTATTACAATTGAGGTATGATCTCATGTGAAAAACCTGCGATTTGAAGCTGAAACAAACGAATTGGAAATCGACATATGAGTGCAACAGATGCATCTATGGTGTCCGCACCTGTAGCTCACTTTAGTCATAAGCCAGGCGGGCTGCGATTTTTCCTTTTCTTGGTATAGACTGACATAGTTTGCGATGGTGGGTGCTCTTCTAGCTGCACATTTAACCCCATCTGCAACTATGTTAGTCCATTCCTTGTCATATGCCAGAATAGGGAAATATTTCTTTATGATGCAACAAATTTGTGCGAACTCCGTACTGTATTGTGTAACAAACAAATTGCTATTTTTGCTCCTAATATTTTTATTTTATTTTTTATTTTTAACAATACTGCGGCGTTCAGGCCCCTTGGACATATTTTCCTGCTTAGGATTAATTAAGGAACCTCTTTCAATGTCAGTCACCTGTCGTATTGCATCCTCAACTTGTTTTATGGCATAAGCTCTTTTATATAGTCTATGAGCGATATTTTCCATTTAAATATTATTTTTATTAAATTTTGTCAGTTAAGCGATATTTTCAACCTCAATCATGAAGCTTTTTTCATCCGTGCAGTTTCTTCTTGCACAGATTATTTCGTCCCTTGGTATATTTGCTATAACATGTCGATAAATCTCAGTGGGCCTCCTTCAGGCATTTTTTTACATTTTCATGTCCCCCTGTGGCTCCCACATGGTATAATGACCCCCAGTGGCCCCACACACAGTAAAATTACCCCACAGTGGCCCTCCATTCAGAATAATAACCCCCAGTCGCCCCCTATTCAGAATAATGACCCCCAATGGTCCCCACACTGGGGGTTATACTGTATGGAGGGGGCACTGGGGGTCATTATGCTGTATAGTTGTCACTGGAGTCATTATATTGAATGGGGGCTCTGGGGTCATTATACTGTGTAAGGTAAAGGGCCTTCACAGTATAATGACCCCCAGTGCCCCCCACACAGTATAATGACACCGCCATACTGTGACCGGATAAAAGGGTATAAGAGGGCACAGTACAGGGAATGACTAGGGGCACTGTACAGGGTATAGTAAGGGGGCACAATGCAGGGTTTAAGGGAGCACAATATGGGGTGGGGGGCACAGTCACATGACCCTGTGACGTTAGAAGGTCCTTATGGTGAATGTGGTTTAGACACCACCATAATGAGGAGTGATACAGGGGCCCGGGGCCATGGATGGACAGGAGGGGTGAACACAGCAAGTAGGTGGAAGGGGCTCTGAGGGGGATTCATATAAGAAGTAGTGGCAGTAGTTCTTTGCAGGGCAGCAATAGGAGACAGGAGCTCTGGATACATGAGGGAGGAAGGGAGACAGCAGGATATGAGGGGGGAAGGTGTCATGGAGACAAACTGCTTCATGAATCAGTAAAACAAATAGCATGAAGCTGCTTGTCTACTACAACATTCAGCAGCACCTGGAAGAGTTCCCCGTCCCAGAGGCAGTCACAGTGCAGACTCACTACTCACAGCCCTGCCATCTTGATCTTCTCTCTTCACTGTCCTCAGGCAGCACGTAGAGGGGGTGTGTCTGAGTCTCTGCAGCAGCCTCATTTGACTATCCACGAGGGGTACTGCGTAAGTGAAATGACAGCAGCTCCAGCAATGAGTTCTTCTATCTGTAATGATGGAAGTGCTCATAGTAGCTCAGTGGGCCCCCCCAGAAGCAGTGGGCCCCGGCACTTGCCCTTGTATGCCGGGTTCTAGCGCTGGGCATGTATAGGTATATGTGTGAACTTTATTGGTGGAAGGATCCCCCCTCAGGCGCAAATCCAGAGATGAAATCTCCTGTATATCATGGTGGACACTAAAGGAAATGGTATCCACACAGGAGTTTATATAACAACCAAAGGCTGGTATGGCCGCCACATCGCCCATCCAAACTAGGATCAGGTCGTCGGTGTAATGGCCATACCACCTAATGCAATGCCAGAAAGGGTGGGTGTTGATGAGGAGAAAGCTCCTCTCCCACCATGCCATGAATATGTTAGCTATGAAGGGAGAGAACTTAGCCCCCATCGACACCCCCGATATCTGCAAATAGAATTTGTTATTAAACATAAAAAAGTTGCGCCTGAGGAGAAAATCCACCACCAAAAGCAAATATTCCTGCAGACCTGGAGTAATGTTTCCATACGTTTTTAGAAACCAGGCTAAGCTTTTAATGGCCAGTTCATGCGGAATATTAGTATGTAAAGACACAACGTCCGCTGTGATCCATGTATAATTTGGGGACCATTCAATAAATTGAAGGAAGATCTTCAAAAGATGGAAAATGACCTCATGAAATTCAAACAAATGAAATACAACCGCGATTTACTTGACTATGAGTAGAACACACAGTATACACATGGGCAGACTCTAAACAGAACACACCCCGTTAAATTCTGAAAAAAATGCGTAATAAAAAGAAAAGAAAAAATCTTCAGAAGGTCTCATTTAGCTCAACGGACTTGGATTCTAATGATTTGGAACAGGATCCTACCTCCTCGTTTGTACATACCTCTCATGTCCAAGAGACTGGTTCACATAAAGCGGCTTCAAAAAACGGAGGGTGGGTCGGAAACAACAGTTATATGTGGTAAAAGAATTCAGTGTCCTATCTCAGTACAAAAATTAAAAAATATGCGCACTTCACTGTTGCATTTATTTGTGGTGAAAGTTTAGTGGCCTTTTTCAGTACAAAAAGAAAAAATATACGCATTTCACTTCTGCAGTTATTTGCGTTGAAAGAGTTTAATGGCCTATTTTAGTACAAAAAGGAAAAATATATACGCACTTCACTGTTGCATTTATTTGTGGTAAAAGAGTTTAGTGGCCTACTACAGCAAAAATGAAAAATATACACGCATTTCACTTCTGCAGTTATATGTGGTGAAAGCGCTCACTGTTCTATTTTAGTACATAAAGGAAAAAAATATACGCATTCACTGTTGCATTTATTTTTGGTGAAAGAGTTTTGTGGCCTATTTCAGTACAAAAAGGAAAAATATATATGCATTTCACTACTGCAGTTATATGTGGTGATAGTATTTAGTATTTCAGTACATAAAGTAAAAAAATATACACACTTCACTGTTGCATTTATTTTCGGTGAAAGAGTTTTGTGGCCTATTTCAGTACAAAAAGGAAAAATATATACGCATTTCACTTCTGCAGTTACCGTATATGTGGTGAAAGCATTCAGTGCCTTTTTTCAGTACAAAAAGGAAAAAAATAGTGAAGTGCATAGGGAGCTCTCTGTCATTCCCATCTTCTGCTGGTCCAGATGCTCCTGCTCCTCCTCCTCATCAGTCATTCCGTCAGCAATCGATCACTGAAGCGATTGCCTAGAGACAGCAGTATGCGTGCACTCATCCAACGCTGCAGAATCTGAATGTGCTCGTGTCCAAGTTGCTGGTGCTGCAGTCCCTCCCTTTCCAAGTTGTGGACTCTGCACCTTTCAGAGAACTGATGGCTTGTGCCGAGCCGAGGTGGAGAGTCCCAAGCCGTCATTTCTTTGTGAAAAAGGCAGTCCCGCCCTGCACACACATGTAGAACAGAAGGTGGGTCAGTCTTTGAGCCTGTCAGTGTCTGCCAAAGTGCTCGGCAGCGCCTAAGTGTGGAGCTGTAACTACGGTTAGGGACAATACATTGGGTGAATGTGGTTCCTGCACAGCCACACCAGCAACTTGGCCAGGTGACACCGCTTCCGCCTCCACGTTCTCAAGCCGCTGGTCCTGAGACAACGTCGGCCTCTGCTTCCTTATCCTCCACCGTGTCCTCAGCCTCCACTGCAGGGACAAGTCACAGTGCCCCTCCAGCATACCATATTTGCATGGCACGGCGGTGTCACGCTGTTCTGCACCTCTTTTGCCTGGGCGAACTGAGTCACACAGGGGAGGAACTGCTCCGTGGGATTCATCAAGAAATTGAATCCTGGCTTTCTCTGCGACAACTGAAAATCGGAACCATGTTGACCATCAACGGGAAGAATATGGTGTCGGCGCTGCATCAAGGAAGGCTGAGCCATGCGCCCTTCATGGCACATGTGTTCAATCTGGTTGTCAAGCGGTTCCTGAAGTCTTCCACCCATCTGCAAGACATCCTAAAAATGGCAAGGAAACTTTGCATGCACTTCAGCCACTCATACACTGCCAAGCACACCCTCCTTGACCTGCAGGGGACGAACGGCATCCCCCAACATAGGCTGATATGCGACGTTTACACCCGTTGGAATTACACCCTCCATATGTTGGACCGACTATACAAACAGAGAAAATCCATCAATGATTTCTTGATGATCCAATCCAAAGTAGTGCGGTGAGGGCCATAGTTACCCCAAGGAGAACTCGCCTGTGTTGACCCAAAATGTTAGGTGACTGACCTTTGTCAAGATGAATCAGACTTGAATCAGCCATGATTTCCACCCACCATAGCCTGATGCATCTGATTACATTATCCATGCTGCCTCACCCAAACCTTGACCAAGGTTCTTCTGGCTACCTGACTCAGCCACTACTCTGAGGCTGCAACCCGCCTGATGCCACACATCTTATGCCAAGTGCTCCTTCTTTCTTTCAACCACCTTCATCAGCGGGTACTATTATTGCCACCCACCGCCCCACTCTGTTACCGGGTCAATTGTTGGTATACTGCTGCTGCCATCTCCATACTATGTCACCTTGCCACTCTGTGGTATCCTCCTGATACTGCTGCTTGCCACCTCCAGTCATTGTGCCACTCCGTAGCCTCCTGATGCTGTCACCAACTCCACACTCTGTCATTGTGCCACTCGGTGGCCTCTTCATACTGCTGCCACCTCTACACTTTGTCATTGTACCACTCGGTGGCCTCCTCATACTGCTGCCACCTCCGCACTCTGTCATTGTGCCACTCGGTGGCCTCCTCATACTGCTGCCACCTCCGCACTCTGTCATTGTGCCACTCGTGGGCCTTCTCATGCTGCTGCCAACTCCAGACTCTGTCATTGTGCCACTCTGTGGCCTCCTCCTGATGCTGCTGCTGCCAACTCCACACTTTGTCATTATGCCACTCAGTGGCCTGCTACTACTGCTGCTGCCGCCACCTCCAGACTCTGTCATTGTGCCACTCGGTGGCCCCCTACTCTGTCATTTTGCCACTTGGGGGCCTCCTCATACTGCTGCCACCTCCACTCTGTCATTGTACCACTCGGTGGCCTTCTCCTGATGCTACTATTGCTGCTGCTGCCACCTCCACACTGTTATTGTGCCACTCTATGGCCTCCTGATGCTGTTACCACCCTCTCCACTTCATGACAGGGCCACTATTTTGCCTTTCGGCCTAGCTGACATCATCATTTATTTGACCTTTCTTCGGATCAGTCAGAAAGAAGGAAAAATGAGACACACAACGGATCCTGTCTGTGTAGCAGCTGTAAGGCCTGTATGGTCCCATCAGAATTGGCTTTGGATTTGGTAGCCAAAAGCAGGAGTGGGTACAAAACACAGAAGACATGCAAATATTCCATTCACGTGTCATTTCTGTTTTAGATCCACTCCTGTTTTTTTTTTGGCTTTAGCAATATTGATTGATTATTGAGCAAATGCTGACCGAGTGAAGGCGTATAATCCACAGACAGGATCTTTTTTTCATGAGTTATTGTTCTGACGGATCAGAGGAAGGCCAAAATAATCAGTGACCTTAACACAAACTGACTGCTGACATCCTCTCCACTCTGTCGGGGGCTCTACTTGTATAAGCATTTAATAGAACAGGTTCTGTAGACATCTATGTGGAATCAGCTGACGACGGTGTAAAAGGACTGCGCTTCTTCTTGCCACTAACATTGACCTGTAAGGCTGAGTTCATACTTCAGTTATTTGGTCAGTTTTTCCCCCGTGACCGCCCAAATAAGTGAAGTGTGCAGTGATTATAAGTGCGACACCTGTCATCTGCATGTCATACTGACTCATAGTATGATTTCACTACCACAGAAGACTCCGTATGCGTCTTACTACACCCCTATAAAGGCTCTCTGCAGCACGGAAATAGCAGTTTTTCAACTCGCTTTGCCGCGAATAAATTCAGATTGAACAAAATCTTTTCAAAAAATTTGGTGAACCGGCTGAATCGAATTTTCGAGAATATCGGTTATCTCTAGTTACGACCTCCCTGCAAACCAGCATCGGCAGTTGTGCTTGCACACAATTAGAAAAACCGCCGGCCTATGAGCACTCCCATGGTCCCGGCCACCAGAAAGGCCAGTGCTTTTTCCTATAGTGTGCAAGCACGTTCACTGCTGTTGGATTGCTGGGGGGTTCGGAACCATGGAAACGAGCAGTGTATAATGTGATGGCAAAATAAGTCTAGCCACCAAAGGAAGCGATATGGACAATAACAATACATTAGTAATTGTCTTGTATTAACTATCTTTACATGATAAATGCCACAACCCCTTTAAGTTTCCATTTATGCAATAACTTCTTCTCCCTTGTTTCCAGAACGGCACTTCAATTTACTACTGTACAGGATCTGACGCTGAAAAAAGTTCACATGTAGAATATTATTGTAGACTGTCTGTTTATACCGTTATATATAAATTGAGAATTATAAATTTATCATTCTACATCCAGGACATCACTCCTAAGGTGCTCCCCGATGTAACCGGTCTATTACAGTCTCTCCATGAAAATGAATAGGAGACGTAAGGTTTATAAACCGTCCCCATCACAGACGTTATGGGAGAAGTCACTGCACCATGGAGACTCTGTTCTGCTGTCAGTGATGACTCCACAAGAGCAGAACATCAGATCTGACAATGTCGAGGATTTTTAGGAACCCTGCCACCTGTGTCTTTCTACAGATCTTGTCCTGGTTTCTTCCTTTCATTCTGATTTGCAGATGTGATGTCCAGGACTCTTGTGTTCTCCACATCTATAAATATTTATTTGAGTACCAGTATTTTCAGGAAGGAGACGTCTTCATCGGAGGGATATTCACTGCACATTCAAAGGTCACACAGATTCATTTTGAAGATATGCACAAGGCGCACTGTCCTTATCGAATGTGCACATTGTAAGTATTGACACCATCTGATATGTAGTAAGGAACATTTCACGTGTTTGTGCTGAAATATCTCCCTGTTCAATAATTTTATGTAGATATGAAACATAGATGTTTTGTTCACATGCAAGAAAAGTGATAAAGTTCTACCTTCTTGGAGCCATCGTTCGGCTGAAGCTGGATTTATTCAGTAACTTTATATTGAGTAACCTCCAGCCAGGCAGAACTGAAATATTCCACTTTGAATAGAAGCGGCAGAGTTGGAGCTCTGTATACATGGATGTAGCAGTGCTCTGCAGACACGGAATGTACGGATGTTGAAGTGCACAGCTGCCATACTCGACATGCTGTACATGCGTGAAGTTCTTATATCTATATATCGGCACTTCGCTAATTCGCGAATATTTCGAATATAGCTCTATAAATTTGTTATTTCGAATATTGTTTTTTTTTTTTTTTTTTTTTTATTATTATATTTTTTTCTTTCCCACTTCCCAAAAGTAGTTCTTACCTGTCCTGAGGATTCCTGGCTGCTCTGTCAGTGCCCGTTGCCGCTTCTGCCGACTTCCGTGCTCATGGAGCGTCCCCATCACCATTGGAATGTCTCCATACTAAAATGTACTGTCGGATTTGAGAATTACGTTGAAATCGCAATGCGATTAATATAACTTGAATTAATCGAATTGCGATTTCTACTTAGACCTGGTTTACTATGGTTGGCTTGGTAGAATTAGCGAATATGACGAATGTATTCGTCATATTCCTCAAAACGAAGATAACGAAGTATTCTCCATCTTCGTTTTAGCAACCTATTCGTCAACTTCGCTAATTCTAGCAATCAAATAGGAAGGTTGACTATAGAGACAGCTTATTTAAAAAAAAATAATAATAATATAATCGCATAGCGAATTAAACACGGCTGTCTCTATAGTCAACCATACTATTTGATTGCTAGAATTAGCGAGGTTGCTAAAACGAAGATGGAGAATACTTCATTATCTTCATTTTAAGGAATATGACGAATACATTCGTCATATTCGTCATCATCGCTATAATTCTAGATATCAAACCAATAGGAAAGTAGCCTTAAGTTAAAATCGCAATACGCGATTATTTAAATCGCATATTAATCGCGATAACTAGAATAATGACTAAGATTAAGAATACTGAACGGCGTGAGACTTCACCAGAGCTCAGGGCTGGCAGACGGACGCAGGCGCTGCCTGGCCCTGTCAATCAGGACTTGGAGGAAGGAGACCAAGGTGGGAGAACGGAGGCTCTAGGAGCAGGAGCAACGCCCCCCCTGCTCCTAGAGCCTCATTAGCATTATATAAAAGTTAGATTTTTGGCGTAACAGGGGCACTGATGAAAGTCGGAATAGGCTACGTAGGTTTAGCTGACATTAGCACATCGGTGACAGAAACCCTTTAAAAGTCGAAGGTATTGATGTTAAGGGAGAAGCATAACTATTCTCCCTTTTTTCTGTGCTGAAAAAAAACACAAGGATTCAGGTTCAGGTTTGTGCGTACTTTTTAGCTGCGGTTTTTAGTCCAGTGCAGTCTTTGATGCATTTCTTGATGCTGTTTTTGACATGATTCAGTGGGAAGTTTGGAGGTGGGTTCAACGCTGACTCCGCACCAGGAATGAACATGTGACTTTTTTTCCCCAGCGCAGTGTAACATCAGATAAATGCATTTTCTACACTACATTTGGGTGTCGAATCTGCATCGAAATCCTCAAAGAAAAAACTCTTTGTGAACACTTTCTAGGAAAACAAAAGTGATGTTGCCTTCTCTGCAAAAGTCACATAGAGAAATACTAGTATTACAAAGTGCATCTTTTTATCATTTATGCTCAAATAATGTAGGTAGAATTCAGCAGGCCGCCATCATTTTTGGGGAGGGAAAGAAGCCTGTAGCTGCTAAAAGTCATATCACGATCAGTCGTCACAGAATATATGCAGCTGTTTGCTTTCCTGTCTCCAGAACAACCCGTGTTACCTGCCATAAACGGATCCTGACGTAAAACTTCTTTTGTCCGCAGTGTACACAACAGAGAATACGAGCAGCTGATGGCTTTTATTTTTGCCATTGATGAAGTTAATCGGAGGTCAGATCTCCTCCCCAATGTCACCCTGGGTTATCAAGTGTTTGATTCTTGTGGAGATATAAATAAAGTTATTATGGATGTCCTGCACATCATGTCCGGGTTTTGGAGGCCAGAGGCAATTCCTAACTATTCATATAAGAGGCACGATAAGCTGGTTGGTTACATTGGAGATCTCCATCCCTTCACTACAAACCCCATGGCACAGTTATTGAGCATCTTTGGATATACTCAGGTAATTTCCCCAGATTAGTGGCACTGAAATCTGCTCTACAGGCCAAAGATGTTGCTTCAGTAGGTTTCTGAAGCTGGTGCCAGCTGGTCCCATACATGCTGCATTGGTGATAAATCTAGTGACTGTGTAATGAGATTGGCAGTCTTGCCGAGGCCAGGGTGAAAGGCGATGACTAGAGGTGAATTTCTCAAAAATTCGTTTTGGTCGGTTTGTCGAATTTTCCAAAAAGATTTGATTATATCCGAATTTATTTGTGATGAATCGTGTTAAAAACAGCTATTTCCTGGCAGCAGAGAGCCTGTATAGTGGTGTAGAAACATGCAATACCTGCAGAAACATGCATAGGGAGTCTGCTGTGGTAGTCAAACAGTACTGTGAGTCAGTATGACACGCAGATGACAGGCTTCATTCTTAGAATCACTTCACACAGGGCCAAAACTGACCAAATAAATCAAGTGTGAACTCAGCCTTACAGTTCAATGTTAACATTAGGTATAAAGAACCGTACATCGGCCCAAGATCCTACTATACCATGAAAAAGCACACTCCTTTTACACCGTCAGCTGATTCCACATCGATGTCTACAGAACTTGTTCTGTTAAACGCTGATACAAGTTGAGCCCCACGACAGAGTGGAGAGGGTGTCAGCAGTAGGTTTGTGTTGACGTCACTGATTATTTTGCCCTTTTTCTGATCCATCAGAACAATAACCCCCCAAAAATGGATCCTGTCTGTTGAGCATCTGCCTTCACTCGGTCAGCATTAGGTCAGTAATTCATCAGTATTGAAGTGGATCCAAAACATAGAGGACACGGAAATGAAATATTTGTATGTCTTCTGAGTTTTGTACCCATTCCTGCTTTTGGCTACCAAATCATGAGCATATCCTGATACAAAATAGGGACCATGTTATACAGGCCTTACAGATGCCCCAAAGACAGGATCCGTTGTGTCTCTCATTATTCCATCCCTCTGACAGATCAGTAGAAGGGTCAAATAAATGGTGATGTCAACAAGGCCAAAAAGGGAAAATGGCGGTGCCGTCATAGAGTGGGGAGGGTGGGAACAGCATGAGAAGTCCACAGAGTGGCCCAGTGACAGAATGTTGAGGTGGCAGCAGCATGAGGAGACTACAAAGTGGCCCAGTGACAGAGTGGTGAGTTGGCAGCAGCATGAGGAGACCAAAGAGTGGTGAGTTGGCAGCAGCATTAGGAGACCAAAGAGTGTTGAGGTGGCAGCAGCATGAGAAGACCACAGAGTGGTGAGGTGGCAGCAGCATGAGGAGACCAAAGAGTGGCCAAGTGACAGAGTGGTGAGTTGGCAGCAGCATGAGGAGACCAAAGAGTGTTGCGTTGGCATCAGCATGAGGAGACCAAAGATTGGTGAGTTGGCAGAAGCATGAGGAGACCAAAGAGTGGTGAGGTGGCAGCAGCATGAGGAGACCACAGAGTGCCCCAGTGACAGAGGTGGCAGCAGCAGAGTCGGGAGGTGGGGGGGCAAAAGCCTTGCCAGTATCAGCACAAGATGTTGGGTGGCAGTAGATTCACCTGGCATCAGGTGTGTGGCAGCAGAATAGTAGCTGAAGCAGGTAGCCAGAAGAAACAGGTCTCTTTTAATAAAGTTTAGGTGTGGCACCATGGATGATCTAGTCTGATGCATTAGGCACTGGTGTGTGGAAATCCTGGCTGATCCATGGCTGATTCATCTTCACAAAGTTCAGTTTCTCCACATTTAGGCAAGTTCTCCATTGCAAACTCGGGCAGTTGCGGGCACTAATCAAGCTTGGCTGCCCAGTAGTCCAGGGGATCTTTGATGTGGGGTGGCAGGGGGCAGTCCATGTATGCCACCACCTGTTGGTTCAGGTTCTGTTCCATGTCTAGCTGCTGTTGCTGGTGAGTAGTTTCTTCACTAGGCGGGTGAAGAAAACTGCTCATCAGAGACTCCTGATGGAGCTGGTACTGCCCCATTTTGGTCTGGTAGCGAGGGTCCAACAAGGTGGAGAGCCAGTAGTCATCCCTCTGCTGAATGGTGACAATTCAGCTGTCACTATGCAAGCCTGATGTACCTCCTGACGAAGCGGAGTGCGAAACGCACGTCGAGGTGTGTTTGCCTCACTGGGCTGGTCCCCCTTTCATTATGGCTAATGGTATGTTACTTGTAGTATAATATGTTCCATTCAAATACGTATCTTGTCCTATGTGGCTATTAATATTGGGATTAACTGTGATCTCTAGCCTTAGTGTATTATTATGTCAGTATCTGTTACATCTGAGTGGGGATTGTTTTCTAGCGCCAGTGGGTGGTATCTGGGTTCTGTTTTTGCTGTCCTCGATTGCACAGGTTTCTGTGTATGTTATTATGTCTGATTCTTTATATATTTATCAATAAATTTATTATATATTTTTTGTACATCTTGGTTGTGTCCTTTTTTTGCTCCTGGTGAGCACTTTTTAGGTTGGTAATGCTTGTTTGATGGCACAGCCATTAATGAGATATATTGGGACGATTTATAGGTGTATAGTCACTATACAAGCAACTGAGCCTGCATCGGGCCAATTGTGCAAGTGACTGGGAGCGACTCCCTGCCTCCATCTCCACTGCATACTGCCACGGTGTGTCATCTGCCTCATCTTCCTCATCATCCTGTAGCTTCTCTGGCTGGTCCTGCTCCTCCTCTCCTGTCATCTGTGCAGAAAAAACACCCATTTCTCTACACATTGCTTGTGCACGAATGTCCTCCTCCTCCAGTTCAGCCCCCACAGGGCTCATGTGGCCATGCGATCTAGGCACCACGTCTTCTGTCGCCTGGCCAGCCAGATTTAACAGCATCTGTTCCAGGACATGAAGCAGTGGAATGACGTTGTTCATACTGTAGTCCTGGCAACTGGCAATAAAGTGGCCTCCTCAAAGGGCACGAGCAAATGGCAGGTGTCAGGCATGAGCTGCCACTAGCTAACATCGAAGTTACACAGGAGAGTACCTCTGTCAGCCTGTATCATCAAGAAATAGTTTATGGCCTTTCTCTGTCCATATAGTCGGTCCAACATATGGAGGGTGGAGTTCCAACTGATGAAAACATTGCATATCAGCTGATGTTGGGGAATGCCATTCTGCCATTCTGCCTTTGCAGCTCAAGGAGAGTGTGCTTTGCAGTGGCTTATGTCATCATGTCTTCCCTGCAGTGTAAGATTGGCTGAAGTGCATGCACAGTTTCCTGGCCATTTTCAGGATGTCTTGCAGATGGGTGGAAGACTTCAGGAACCTCTTTACAATCAGATTAAACAGATGCGCCATGGAAGGAACTGAAAATGAGAGAGGAATGTTCAGGACAGTTGGGGGCACAGGGCCTGCTCCCGGGACATGCCAACTTAGCGTCGTGTCAGAGAAACACACCGACTCCTGGCTGGGGGTGTCTGATGTCACTTGCGACGAAGTAGAAGACCGAGTCAACCATTCAAGCACCGCTGGGTTGCTGGTCAAAACACGACCGCTAGATGACACTGGGAGCTCAGGCATGTCGCTGCGACTCCTGCTGCCACTCCCACTTCTTCTGCTGCTACTTCTGCCTGCGCCAGAAATATTTTGGCCACTGCCAGTTCCCTTTGAAGGTCCTGTCACTTGTCTGTCTGACGTACTGTAAAAAAAAAGAATTAAATTGAAAGTAAACACCCCAAAAAGGCTGTATTACAATGTAAGAGACTATGGACTCTTTACTGTAAGAGCAGTGATACTATGGACTCTTTACTGTAAGAGCAGTGAGACTATGGACTCTATACTGTAAGAGCAGTGAGACTATGGACTCTATACTGTAAGAGCAGTGAGACTATGGACTCTATACTGTAAGAGCAGTGAGACTATGGACTCTATACTGTAAGAGCAGTGAGACTATGGACTCTTTACTGTAAGAGCAGTGAGACTATGGACTCTTTACTGTAAGAGCAGTGAGAGTTTGGACTCTATACCGTAAGAGCAGTGAGACTATGGACTCTTCACTGTAAGAGCAGTGAGACTATGGACTCTATACTGTAAGAGCAGTGAGACTATGGACTCTTTACTGTAAGAGCAGTGAGACTATGGACTCTTTACTGTAAGAGCATGTCGAAGAGCTATGGACTCTTTACTGTAAGAGCAGTGAGACTATGGACTCTATACTGTAAGAGCAGTGAGACTATGGACTCTTTACTGTAAGAGCAGTGAGACTATGGACTCTTTACTGTAAGAGCAGTGAGACTATGGGACTCTTTACGGTAAGAGCAGTGAGACTATGGGACTCTTTACTGTAAGAGCAGTGAGACTATGGACTCTATACTGTAAGAGCAGAGAGACTATGGACTCTATACTGTAAGAGCAGTGAGACTATGGACTCTTTACTGTAAGAGCAGTGAGACTATGGGACTCTTTACTGTAAGAGCAGTGAGACTCTGGACTTTATACTGTAAGAGCAGTGAAACTATGGACTCTTTACTGTAAGAGCAGTGAGACTATGGACTCTTTACTGTAAGAGCAGTGAGACTATGGACTCTTTACGGTAAGAGCAGTGAGACTATGGACTCTTTACTGTTAGAGCAGTGAGACTATGGACTCTTTACTGTAAGAGCAGTGAGACTATGGACTCTTTACTGTAAGAGCAGTGAGACTATAGACTCTTTACTGTAAGAGCAGTGAGACTATGGACTCTTTACTGTAAGAGCAGTTAGACTATGGACTCTTTACTGTAAGAGCAGTGAGTCTATGGACTCTTTACTGTAAGATCAGTGAGACTATGGACTCTTTACTGTAAGAGCAGTGAGACTATGGACTCTATACTGTAATTCAGTTAGACTATGGACTCTTTACTGTAAGAGCAGTAAGACTATGGACTCTTTACTGTAAGAGCAGTGAGACTATGGACTCTACTGTAAGAGCAGTGAGACTATGGACTCTATACTGTAAGAGCAGTGAGACTATGGACTCTTTACTGTAAGAGCAGTGAGACTATGGACTCTTTACTGTAAGAGCAGTGAGACTATGAACTCTTTACTGTAAGAGCAGTGAGACTATGGACTATTTACTGGCGGAGCAGTGAGACTATGGACTCTTTACTGTAGGAGCAGTGAGACTATGGACTCTTTACTGTAAGAGCAGTGAGACTATGGACTCTTTACTGTAAGAGCAGTGAGACTATGGACTCTTTACGGTAAGAGCAGTGAGACTATGGACTCTATACTGTAAGAGCAGTGAAACTATGAACTCTATACTGTAAGAGCAGGGAGACTATGGACTCTTTACTGTAAGAGCAGTGAGACTCTGGACTCTTATACTGTAAGAGCAGTGAAACTATGGACTCTTTACTGTAAGAGCAGTGAAACTATGAACTCTATACTGTAAGAGCAGTGAGACTATGGACTCTACTGTAGGAGCAGTGAGACTATGGACTCTTTACTCTAAGAGCAGTGAGACTATGGACCCTTTACGGTAAGAGCAGTGAGACTATGGACTCTATACTGTATGAGCAGTGAGACTATGGACTCTTTACTGTAAGAGCAGTGAGACTATGGACTCTTTACTGTAAGAGCAGTGAGACTATGGACTCTTTACTGTAAGAGCAGTGAGACTTTGAACTCTATACTGTAAGAGCAGTGAGACTATGGACTCTTTACTGTAAGAGCAGTGAGACTATGGACTCTTTACTGTAAGAGCAGTGAGACTATGGACTGTATACTGTAAGAGCAGTGAGACTATGGACTCTTTACTGTAAGAGCAGTGAGACTATGGACTCTTTACTGTAAGAGCAGTGAGACTATGGACTCTTTACTGTAAGAGCAGTGAGACTATGGACTCTATACTGTAAGAGCAGTGAGACTATGGACTCTTTACTGTAAGAGCAGTGAGACTATGGACTCTATACTGTAAGAGCAGTGAGACTATGGACTATTTACTGTGAGAGCAGTGAGACTATGGACTCTTTACTGTAAGAGCAGTGAGACTATGGACTCTATTCTGTAAGAGCAGTGAGACTATGGACTCTTTACTGTAAGAGCAGTGAGACTATGGACTCTATACTGTAAGAGCAGTGAGACTATAGACTCTTTACGGTAAGAGCAGTGAGACTATGGACTCTTTACTGTAAGAGCAGTGAGACTATGGACTCTTTACTGTAAGAGCAGTGAGACTATGGACTCCTTACGGTAAAAGCATTCTGATTGCCTGATTGGAGTCGGGAAGGAATTGTTTTCCCATTATGTGGGGAAAATTGGCTTCTGCCTCACAGGGGTGTTTTCCCTTCCTCTGGATCAACTTGTAGGAAACAGGCCGAACTGGATGGACAGAAGGCTTGTTTCTGCCTTATGTGTTTTGTTACTATATATTATTGGTGGATGTTACTATCTACATCCACCTTATGTATTGGCATCTCCTGCTGGTGTACCTACGGTGTATTGGGATCTACATGTGCATTGATTAATGGGGCTATGGCCTGACAGTGTACTTCTACTTTTTGACCCTGCTCTTTGCATGCTGCTTTACATGCTCTAGTGTATAGCGGTCTGAAAATTACCCAATACTACCGCCTCTTTTCTCGCCTCTGAATACACACCTACCCCACACCAGGGGAGAAACGTGGGTGTCTCAGAGGACGTTATCAGTATATTTAGGCCTGTTGCTGGGTGTTACCCACTTTTTTAACTGAATACATCAATAAAGATTTATTATTTTAGACTTTAGCGTCTGCCGCAGGCAGTGATAGAGAATTCATTAATTATTAGACGCACACCCTTCCATTTGTAGTCCATGAATTAGTTTTACAGCATGACACCTGCATGTGTAAAGCACTGCAACCTATGAATGTGAGGTTGTCTTGGCAGAGGCACAGGAGACATGAAGCTACTGAAAAAGTATGATCGGGTTCCTCAAAGATCTTGTGGAAGCTAGATACTGATACTAATGACCTATCCTATCTGATCGGAGGGGGTCCGACACCTTCTCTGTGCTCACCAAGCACAGTGCCATCCATTGTATAGTGGCTGTGCTTGGTATCACGCTGAGCCCTATTCACTTCAATGGGGCTGATCTGTGCCTAGACCACGTGATCGATGAATGCCGCTGCCTTCTCAAACAGCTCATCGGCGGGGGTCTTGGGAGTTGGACCCCTACTGGTCAGATACTGATAACCTATCCTGAGGACAGCAGTTGTAAAGTGTTGGAAAACCCTTTTAATTCCTATACAGGTATCTGGACTTCGCTGTAGTGAGGCACTAGACTAGTACCTCTTGTAATAGTCCTGTGTGGTTGAGAGCTGACCCATAGAGACACCAGTACAAGGCACCAAAAGAACAGGGAATTACGTAATTAACAACAGGCTGAGGTCAGGGCAGAGGCTGAGGTCAGGGCAGGCAGAGTTCGTGACACGGGTCTGCGATCAGGGCTGGCACCCGAAAGTCACAATAGTAAACAGGCACAAATCAGGACCAAGAGAAACAAAAGAAGTTTTCCAACACATCTAAAATCTTGATCCTTTATTGTCACATCTAGAGATGAGCGAATTTTTTCAGTTCGATCCGAATATATTCGCTGCGAATTGCGTTAAAAACGGCTGTTTCCTGGCTGCTGAGAGCCTGTATAGTGGTGTAGAACACTGTGCCTTGCAGTAACACGCATAGGGAGTCTGCTGTGGTAGTAAAACAATACTGTGAGTCAGTACGACATGCAGATGACAGGCGTCGCTCTTAGAATCACTGCACACTTCACTTATTTGGGAGGTCACGGAGCCAAAACTGACCAAATAACTCAAGTATGAACTCAGGCTTACAGGTGGATGTTAACGCCAAGAAGAAGCGCACTCCTTTTACACCGTCGTCAGCTGATTCCACATAGATGTCTACAGAACCTGTTCTATTAAACGCTTTTACAAGTAGAGCCCCCCTGACAGAGTGGAGAGGGTGTCAGCAGTCAGTTTGTGTTGTCGTCACTGATTAATTTGCCCCATTCTCTAATACGTCAGAACAATTACCTAGAAAAAACAGATCCTGTCTGTGGAGAATACGCCTTCACTTAGTCAGCATTTGTTGAATAATCCATCAGTATTGATGTCAGAGATGACATGTGAAGGTAATATTTGCATGTCTTCTGTGTTTTGTACCCACTCCTGCTTTTGGCTATCAAATCATAAGCCAATTCTGATGGGACATACAGGCCTTACAGCTGCTACACAGACAGGATCCGTTGTGCGTCTCGTTTTCCTTCCTTCTTAAAGATCAGATGAAGTGTCAAAGAAATGATGATGTCAGCCAGGCCGAAAGCCAAAATAGTGTCCAAGTCATGAAGTAGGGAGGGTGGGAACAGCATGAGAAGCCCACAGAGTGGCCCTATGACATAGTGGTGGGGTGGAAACAGTATGAGGAGACCACAGAGTGGCCCAATGACAGGGTTTGGAGTTGGCAGCAGTATGAGGAGGCCACCGAGTGGCACAATGACCGAGTCTGGAGGTGGCGACAGCATGAGGAGACCAAAGAGTGGCACAATGACAGAGTCTGGAAGTGGCAGCAGCATGAGGAAGCCACAGAGCGGCACAATGACAGAGTCTGGAGGTGGCAGCAGCATCAGGAGGCCTCAGACTGGCCCGTTGACATACTGTGGAGGTGGGTGGCAATACCAGTACCCGCTGACGATGGCGGGTATAAGAAAGAGCACTTGGCATCAGATGTCTGGCATCAGGCGAGTGTCAGCATCAGAATACTAGCTGAGGCAAGTAGCCAGAAGAAACCGGTCTGTGTTGTCAAAGTGTTGGTGTGGCACCATGGATGATCTAGTCTGATTCATCAGGCGTTGGTGGGTGGAAATCCTGGCTGATCCACGCCTGATTCATCCTGATGCGGTGTCCCACTATGTGCTATATGTGGGCACTTTAAACTCTTGCTCAATGTCATATCAAATGTATTGTGGTATCATGCTGTCCCTTTAACAGGCTGGCAGTGTCCTTTACCTTTATTCGCTCCTAAGTGGCACCACTTATATATATATATATATATAGCTGGGGAGGGGGGTGTAAAGTTAGTGGGCCAGATTTCTCATTACACTTCCATCTTACTCCACTTTTTCATAGGCCCAAAGTCACTTTAGGATAGTCAGACTTATTAATGGTCCTTTAATACTGTGATAAATGTGGATTGACGGTAGCAATCGGTAGTAAAGAGGAATGGTCAAGAATTACTCCTGACCGTTGTACATGTCTTATCTGCAACTACAGGAAACGTTTGGTTGAAGTTATTGCTGCCAAAGGAGGTTCAACCAGTTATTAAATCCAAGGGTTCACATACTTTTTCCACCTGCACTGTGAATGTTTACATGGTGTGTTCAATAAAAACATGGTAACATTTAACTCTTTGTGTGTTATTAGTTTAAGCAGACTGTGATTGTCTATTGCTGTGACTTAGATGAAGATCAGATCACATTTTATGACCAATTTGTGCAGAAATCCATATCATTCCGAAGGGTTCACATACTTTTTCTTGCAACTGCAAATGAGACCCCCATTCAGACCTCAGATCAGCCCCAATGCCTCTTATCAGCCCCTTAGCCTCAGCAGTCTCTCATTACCCCCCCTAGCCTTTCATTACCCCCCTAGCCTCTCATTAGCCCCTAGCCTCTCATTATCGCCCCATCCTCTCATCAACCCTCATACCTCCGTACACAGGAGCAGGCAGTGTGAAGACTTAGAGGCGGAGCAGGCATGTGTGGCAGGAAAGCCTGCTCCGCCCCTCATCTGCCTGCTCCCACGCTCCCACCAACGTTCCCACTGCCGGCCGGTCCCTATCAACCAGCCCCAGACAGGGCTGGCGGGTCTCTATCACCGGACAGCAGATACCGTACACCCTATCCCCCAGCGCACGACGCGGCCAGTCCACATCAGCGAGCATGCGCTGCAGCCGTGGGGCTCTCCTTCTCTCTTCAGGTATATTTGGTACATCCCAGGCAGCTGTTCCAATGCAGCGTAGCCTGCGATGTACCGAGCATAATCAATAGCCGCACAAATGTCTTTGCCCTGTATTCACCCCATAAGACGCGCTAGTGGGGGCAAAAAAATATGGTAAGTGCAGCATTTAATGCAGAATACAAGATTTTTTTCCACCAGAATAATTCAAAAAAGATTTTACTGCATATAAGTCCAGAGCTGAACGCCGAAAATATCTTTTTCTTTTTCTACTGATATACGCCACTAAAGGCTTTTCAACAGAGGGTTATAGGCTGTCAGTTTAAAAAAAACAACAGTGCCTGAGGCGGAGTGATCTGAAGTGAACGGGACGTAGCGGAGGAAGTAGGTCCGCGCTGGAAGAGCGAGACGCGGTCCTCGTGTGGTGTCTGTGCTGCAGAAAAGTCCCCGTAGTGTCCAGTAAGCAATACCACATATAGATGCGTGCTGGTGTGAATTACTTTGCATTTTTGTGCAGGGTTAGTGCATAGTGTATTCACCGCTCTTATGGATGTCGTCACATAATCGCGCAGTGTGTGAAACATAAATACATAATTCAACAACGTATTTTGGTCAATACCGCAAAAAGGACTTTGCCACATATAACTACAGCGCTGAACGCTGAATATATCTTGATTTTTCTACAGAAATACGCCACTAAAGGCTTTACCGCATATAACTGCAACAGTGAACACTGAATATATTTTTATTTTTTACTGATATATGTCTGTAACGGACCGTCGCTGCAGACAAGGGGTAAAAACCGTTTAGGCGATCGGCCCCCTTTACAGAGATATAGGCACAGCTACTGCAGAACACCAAACTCCCGAACTGGATCCAAAATAGCACTCCAACTCCCGTACTGGAACCTCCCAAATAGCTGCTAGCAGACGAACAGGAAAAGCAGACAATCAGCTTACACTCCTGGCAATCAGTCTCTAACAGCATACAGTGAATCCCCCCAAGAACGAGACGAGGCTCCGTATTGATGGTAAACAGGAATTCTAACCTTTATTAACGGCTACCTGCCTGGTATTTATCCAGGTCTCCCACCTGGTGGACACTCCCTAGAGGACCAGAAGGAAGACTGCGACACGGGATACAGCAGCCAATCACACACATTGGGACAATACAGACACCCCCAGCATATCCTCTCCTCTGCCTGTGATACCATCACCCTACATGGGTAATGCAATCATCACAGGCAGACGAATACACAATGTCTTCTGTCCTGGAGACAATTGAGGAGTCATTCAATTATCTCTCAGGACAAAGGGAAATCGCCAATACACATGTGGGGACAATAGGACAGACATCACTATTCAATACACAATGTCCCACCCTTTACAATACACACAGACATTTCAGAGACAAGACTCCATTATGCACATGGGGACACAGAACAAGCATTACTGATAAAATACACCAGGTAAGACACATTACATTAAAACTATACATTTAACATATCCCCAGACAGCTCAGGTCTGAGCGCACATTATTAAGTGAATGGCGCTCAGACCACACGAATACAGTTTAATCGCCATGGAGCCAAAGTCTTTACAGTCAGTTTCATACGAATGGGCTCCATGGGATTCCTATCTGGGGTATAACACATTCAACCAAAACTACCGAACCCCAGGCAGAAAAGCACGAATTAAGCTTTTCTGCAGGTAAAAAAGATGTCTTTTAACAGGGGGCCATAGTCCAAAGGCAGCAGGCGAGCAACCAGGTTTCTCCAATGCAATGTGGCGAGATTGGTCTCGTCACAATGTCAATAAAGGTTTTTCTACATATAAGTGCAGCAGCGAATGGCGAATGTATATTTCTTTTTCTACTGCAGTATGCCAGTAAAGGCTTTACCAGATATAACTGCAACAGTGAACTGAGAATATATTTTTCTAGTGGTACTGAAATACGCCCCTATATGCTTTCACCAGAAATAACTGAAGTGACCTGAGAATATATATTTCTTGTTGGACTGAAATAGGCCCCTATACGCTTTCACCAGAAATAACTGCAGAAGTGAAATGCGTATATCTTTTTCTTGTAGTACTGAATAAGATACTAAGATATAAGCCTCTAAAGGCTTTTCAACATAACGCAGCCCAATAACAAAAATCTGGAATGACAGAGCTGTCTAATGTCTATTTAGATCCCCACATAATCGTTCCCTGCACTTGTAAATCACTTTCCTATCACTGTCCCTAGCGCCGTCTGACGTCTCTCCCTGCACTAAGATGCTGTGAAATGATTCCTCCCTATCCTTTCCCTGCACTTATAAATCGTTTTTCCACTTGCTGTCCCTAGCGCCTTCACACGTCGGTCCCTGCACTCTGAACGCTGGAAAATTTCTGACTGTAATGCCTCTTTCGCACGGACGTCATGTGAGTGAGCGCGCAATTTCAGTCAGTTTTGACTGCAATTGCGTTGTTCAGTTTTTTCCGCGCGAGTGCAATGCGTTTTGCACGCGCGTGATAAAAAACTGAATGTGGTACCCAGACCCAACACCAGACTTCTTCACTGAAGTTCAGGTTTGGGTTCGGCGTTCTGTAGATTTTATTGTTTTCCCTTATAACATGGCTCTTAATACAGAATGCAAACTGAAATGTCCAATGAGGGGTTAAAAAATAAAAAAAATAAACTCACCTCATCCACTTGATCGCACAGACGGTATCGTCTTCTTTCTTCTTCTTGCAGGACCTGCAAAAGGACCTTCAATGACGTAATTGCGCTCACCGCGTGGTGAGCACTGTGACGTCAGCGCAGGTCCTGCTGAATGAAGATAAAAGAACCTGACGTCAGCGCAGGTCGTGCAAGAAGAAGAAAGAAGACGATAACGGCTGTGCGATCAAGTGGATGAGGTGAGTAATTTTATTTTATTTTTTAACCCCTCATTGGACATTTCAGTTAGCATTCTGTATTAGGAATACTATTATTTTCCCTTATAACCATGTTATAAGGGAAAATAATACAGTAAATAGAATTTAATCGGGTGCGGGGTTGCTCATCCCTATCATCTCCTAGCAACCATGCTTGCGGATGCTTGCGATTTTCATGCAGCCCCATTCATTTCTATGGGGCCTGCGTTGCGTGAGAAACGCAGAATATAGAGCATGCTGTGATTTTCACGCAACGCACAAGTGCTGCTTGAAAAAAAACTCTCATGTGCACAGCCCCATTGAAATGAATGGGTCAGGATTCAGTGCGGGTGAAATGCGTTCACGTCACGCATTGCACCTGCGCGGAATACTTGCCCGTGTGAAAGGGGCCTAAGATGGCGCCGCATTTATAGGGCTGTGACATCACAGGGCTGGCTTGGCTGCATGCAGGCATGTCAGTCTGGGTGATCCTGCCTTCCCAGAGTTCCTTGCCCCATGTCCAGAGTCCTCACATGTGTAGCCGCCATTTTAAGGAAATTGCGATTTGCAAATTCGCATTTGTTGCGAATCGAATTGTTCCTGAAATTCTACACAAATTCCACTTCGTCAGCTTCGATTCGCTCATCTCTAGCCACATCCTTAAAATAATCACAAGGATAATAAAAATATTCTTACGCATTTCAAATACAGAAAGAAGTACACAGATTTTAGTGTTTAGCTCCTTAGTGACCAGTCTGTTTTGGGTCTTACGACCAAGCATTTTTCTTCCTTTTTTCATCATCGCCTTCCAAGAGGTATAACTTTTATATATTTCCGTCTATATAGGTCTATGAGGACTTGCTTTTTGCGGGATAAGTTGTAGTTTTAATGGCGCCATTTTGCGGTACATATAACTTTCTGATTAACTTTTATTAACTCTTTCTTGGAGGGAGATGGGAAAAACAGCAAAACTTCTACTGAGTTTTTACAATATACATTTTACAGCGTGGATTTTTCAGTATAAATAACATAATATCTTTATTCTCTGGGTCAGTACGATTAGAGTGATACCAAATACATATAGTTTTTTATACTTCACTACTGCTTTTGTGTAATAAACCCCCCTTTTTAAAAAAAAGGAAGAAAATCTTTTTGCATCGCCGCGTCCCATAACAATTTTTATGTTGCTTTCTATGGAGTTGTGTAAGGTCTTGATTTTTGCAGGACGACTTGTAGTTTTCATTGGTATCATTTTGGAATAAATTGCGATTTTTTTCACATGCTGATGTGAGATCCGGGTCCCTATGTGATGATTTTAAGGATATGACAATAAAGGATCAAGATTTTACATGTGCTGGAGAACATTTTTTGTTTTTCTGTGGAATGAGTACTCCGCTGACAGTCTGGGTTTTCCTCTGTGAACTAAAGACCATGGTGAGCTGATTCTTTCTTGTTTGGTTTCTATAAAATTAGGACAGGCAGCCGAGAGTCAAAGTCCAGTAAATAGTCTCAGATCAATAAATGACAGACAGGCTATGGTAAGGACATTAGGTCAGCACCACAGCCGTGTAGCTGGAGAGCTAAGACCTGTCCTAGGTTGCTAATGTGGCTTATATGTGTATACAGCTAGACCTGCCAATAACCTTAATACAGTTCCTATGTTCACATGTTACAGACAAAAGCAGAGTTTTTTACAGTGACTGCATGTTTTTGGATGTCATGTTACAGTTATATATTGTGTTCACAGAAGCAGAAAGATAATATGCCTTGAAGATTCAGTAAAATGAATGTAAGGTAAGCTCAATGACACAGCAGCATTAACAACAGAAAGCATAGAGTTAAACTGTTGTTACTGCCCAGAAGTCTTAACCAATCACAGCCAGCCTTACCCTGAGCACTAGTCTTGGCCAATCTCAGCCAATCTTACACTCAGCCTGTGTGGGAAACTCCCTAGCAGAAGATGCTGGAATCATTATTCACCAGAGAGAGGAGCTGAACAGACACACAGTTCCAGTCAGAATTGAGTTTTATGGAAGCAAAGAGGCCAAAATAGGTATTAAGAACAGTCATATAATGTTCCTACTGTTAGTATTGTTATCAGAACTGTATCCTGAACCAGTTATGTATGTTTACTTACAGTTCCACCAAACTGCATAAATTATATCAAACTACGTATAGAGCAAACTGCAAACCAAGTTGAGCAAGTAGAACTATTGGTTATACCGCAGATATACCTCTCAGAGAGATTATAAAGTGCTTAAATAACTTAAAGTGGGTGTACAGATACTGAAGAGAGAAATAGATCCACCATTTTATGTTGAATGACAAGATTGAACAGCTGAACCACCATTTTGGGATACTTAATTCAACACGTGTTTTGTACATGGACTATCTTCTGCAGAGGTGGCAGTGTTATATATGAAGAAAAGTTGAAGTCAATTAAGAAGTTATCTTAAGCATTTGGTGTGCTCTTTAAGCCTACTGTTTCCAAAGAATGGCGCTAGAAGAATTAAAGCAGAGTAACAGACAGTCTGGTTGGACTAAAAAGTTAGAGATATCAAAATTCTTCTAATGCCACAGCGCAAAAGGCACTTCACAGTGCTGCGCCTGCCACAATCCATATAGAAGAAAGCTGGTGAACGAAAGCAGGGGGGTGGTAGTGAATGCAAAAATAAGAGTAGTAATGTTCACTGATTAATGTTCCTAATAGAAGTACTGTAGCAGAACAGCGATGACCCACACCGCCAACGTAACAACAATATTCCTGGATGGGTTATCTACATCAGATCGGTGAGGGTCCGACTCCCTTTTAGCTGTTTGGAAGGGATGCAGTGCTCAGATAAGCTCTGTAGCCTCCTCACAGTACACCACGCTCAGCACCGTACATTGTGAAGAATATGCAAGACCTTCTTCTTGGTCTCAACATGGCAGTGCCCAGCTCCTTTCCAGAGATCTCATCTGGTTATTAGCTGCAATGTCAGTCTCATGCATTGCTAGTGCACGTGACTTTTTGTGCAAAATTTAGCAACTTTTGGTCTTAGTCACCAACCCATGCTAATTGTAAAAGTGGGCTGGGATTAAGGCCAAATTTACAGATTAGATTACTTTTATGTCTTATTTATCTTTATCTATCTGGCTAATCACATCGCACTTGTGCCAAATTCATTAAAACTGTGCACCATATCATAAATTAGCTGCATCTGCACAAACCAAAGACAGACTTAAAAATGACCCAAAAAACACCACAAATGATAAATTCCTCCCATTAATACCCGTCATTCAAAAGCATGGTAACATCACATGTCATAACATATCAGTGCAACACAAAGGTCCAGAAAACATCACTGGTCCACCA
This sequence comes from Bufotes viridis, assembly GCA_033119425.1. NCBI lineage: Eukaryota > Metazoa > Chordata > Amphibia > Anura > Bufonidae > Bufotes > Bufotes viridis. The sequence continues at coordinate 599,014,331 of CM065589.1, read as the reverse complement.
GCAGTTCAAGTGCAAATCAACAATGGGTCAATAAGTCAGCGCAAGTGCACAATTTCGTAAGGGATGTTAATCAACACTTCTATCAGGTGAGGGTGGGAGCACCCACTTACACCTATCTTTGTAGATAATGATAAAGCCAACTAAGAAGCCCCACTTCTATGAAACAGAATTCCCTCATTTTTTTGGTATCAGATAGGTTGGTGGAAGAGATATAATAATAAATCACTCCGGGAGGCTATTGCCGTACATTTATTTTTGAGGCACGCTTTATGATAAAAGGATTGAACACGTGTTACATTACTTTACAGATTAGTTACGGAGCCAGAGACCCGCTTCTGAGCAACAAAATGCTGTATCCAAACTTTTTTCGAACCGTCCAAAATTATGAGATACAACACGTGGCAATCGCAAAATTGATGAAAAGTTTTGGATGGAACTGGGTTGGGATATTAACAACATGCGACGACCCTGGAGAACGTGAAGCTGAACATCTGACCCAAACGCTCAGTAAATATGGAATTTGCAAAGAATTTGAAGTGAGAATTTCTCTTACAAGACATACGCCTTATCTTGAGAAACTGAAATCCTGGACTTCGGAGATTGTTATTATTTGTGGGACAGTCACAATACATTTATTTAGGACACTTAAGCTGTTAGAACCTTTTCTGAAGCAGAGAACGATTATCCTTCCAGTATCGTGGTCAATTGTAGAAGAGCTTGTCCATCCTGCCATGCATGGAGTGTTTTACCATAGTTTGGTATTGGCTCCTCCAGTGCTTTTCATGCCTACATTACAGAAACGCTTACTTACTCATCATCCATCTAATCGACCAGGAGATAAATTACTGGAGGACATCTGGATTTACGCACATTTGTGTTTCTCAGGAAACAAACGTAAAAATGATTTATTTCCATTAGTAACTCATTTACCTCTTCATAACTGCACTGGAAGGGAGAGATATATGGAACTTTTAACTTATTATGGAAATCCAACCACCTACAAAGTGTATCTCTCAGTCATGAGCATGGCCCACGCTCTACATGATCTATACACCTTCTTAAAAAAAACTGGAGCAAAACGGATAAAACCATTTAAATTCCAACATAAAGTGAGTGAAAATATAAAAATGTATATATACAAGACAGTTTATGTACTGAGATCTAGAATAGAGACATGATTCATTACACTTCAGTGTGTCGAACAATACTTCATAGTGGGTTGTAGGAAAACACAAGACCCTCTACTTTAGCCTTTGTGACCCATGAAGGTAATGGCATTGAATGGCACACGCTGATTTGCCCTTGTCTGCGGGCGCTTGCTGGCCGTGCGCCTTACAAAGGGGCCATATTACTATAATATGCCCCCATTGTCTTATAAGTACGGGGCCCGCCTCTGGGACCCATACTTATCTCCTAAACAGAGCCAGTAAAATCCCGGAGGGTGCGCATGCGTGGCCAGCCCTCCATTTATTTCTATAGGGCAGACGGAAATAGCCGAGAAATGTCCTTATTTTTTGCAGGGCAAGATGCATTTTTTAATGCTGCCCCTTACTTTACCATGTCCTATATTGGTAAACAGGAAAAACATTGTTTGTTGGGTAAAACTGAAAAAAACAACATAATTCTAAGGTTTTGGGGGTTTTGACATCACGGCGTTCACTGTGCGCTAAAAATGAAATAACATCCTTATCCTGCAGCCCAATATGATTGTGACGATAACAAGCTTGTATAGTTTTTATTTTGCTTAATTACTTTTAAAAAAATAAAAAGCTACACCTCAGCAGCCATTTTGCAGAGTTATTAAAACTCCAGAGTTAGTTCCATGTACCAGCCCATAGAAGGGAAAGATTACAGAAGATCCAGGCCACACAGAGAGGGAGAGAGAATATTGGCAGAGGGAGGTAATTGTCGTTTATCAGGCTCTGGCCTCCTTTGCATTAGGTGGAGAGAGTCTAAGCGACCAGCTGCCCACCATAACCAAAGACAGAAAGGCCACCAGTCAGGAGATAGTATTCCTGGAGAGGATACAGTAGTATATGACTGTACAGTACAGCAGAGGTAGTACATCCCTCCAGCCTGGAGAAACAAGGGATTGATTGTTTTAGAAAACTACCCCTTATGCAACTTTTGTGGAGTAACCTGAGCCATTGTAGAAGCTGCCTTGCTGTAAATGACTTTTGCTCACATTGATGACCTTTGGATCAGTTTCAGTAAAGTACTGGGAATTAATTAAGAGAACTGGTCTCCTTCTTGTGTGAACTTATCACCTATTTGCACCTTACGGTGCTGGCATCACAAACACCAGGGACCCTGCCTCCAAGGCACCTTAAACTAACACTATCAAGGGCACCTCGATCACCATCTGGTGGGAGTCCCTGGACCACAGAGTGTGCCCCGAAGGAACTGGTGCTGTCCTTCCATTCACTGCACACCGGCCCAGGGAGCGCTGCTAACTGTGAGTAAAACCAACTGCTACCCCCATCGGCCCACTGTAACTCACACCTATTGCCCCTGCGGCCCGGACGCGGCATAATGCGGTATCTCTCATCAGTGACTGAGCTGGTGAAAACAGCGCCCTTCAATATATTGCCACATGCCACACAAGAACCACATGGAACCGTGCCTGTAAGGCTACATTCACACGACCGTAGTGTATTACGGATCCGCAAATTGCGGATCCGCAATACACCCAGCCGTACCCCCCATAGAAATGCCTTTTCTTGTCCGTAGGCTGCGGACAAGAATAGGACATGTTCTATCTTTTGCGAAGCCGCGGACCGGAAGTTCGGGGCCGCGCTCCGCAAATGCGGAAGCGGAGAGCACCTAGTGTGCTCTCCGCACCTCGTCCGGCCCCATAGACAGTGAATGGGTCCGCACCCGTTCCGCAGAATTGCGGAACAGACGCGGACACATTCACGGTCGTGTGAATGTAGCCTTAAGGTGTTTTTAAGCCACGTTGCTGACATAGGGTGTTGATAGAGACTGTGGACCAAACGGTCACGTAAATTTGAATTGCGGCGATAGGTGACAAGTGGGCGTTCAGGTATCAGGTCCCCTATATCCGGGTCAGACTGCAAGATCGACCAGTGTGCCTGTAAGATCTCCCGTACCTGTTTGTACGCTTTATCATATGTGCCTATTATCCTTGAAACAGTATTGTCCTGTTTCATGGTTTTGGGGCTTAAGAGTTGTTCACGATTAACGCTTATAGACTGATGATATGCTTGTCTTAAGATCTCCTGTGGGTAGCCCCGGTTGGTAAAGCGGGTCCTCAGATCACGGGCGGGTATCTTAAAGTCACTCAGTTCTGAACAGTTCCTTCTTGCCCTCAGATACTGTCCCTTAGGGATCCCTTTTCTGAGGGCCAGAGGATGACCACTGTCCCAGCGCAACAAACTGTTCGTTGCTGTCTTCTTTCTGAACAAATTTGTGACAATCTTACCCTCTGTCCGCGAGGAAATGGCAAGATCTAAAGACGTAATCTCACGTTCGTTGATATAAGATGTGAAAAACAGGCCTAACTGGTTCACATTTAGTGCTGTCACAAATTGGGCGAACATATCCTTAGTGCCCTTCCACAGCAAGATTAAGAATACATCATCGATGTATCTAATCCAGATTAATATCGATGATGTAAAATGGTCCATTGTTTCATTAAAAACTACCTCTCTTTCCCACCAGACCAGGTAGAGATTTGCGTAGGTAGGGGCACAAGGACTACCCATCGCAACTTCTCTGAGCTGGTGGAAAATCTGACCCAAACATTAGGCTATCAACTGACAGAATATAACTTGTGATGATGTGGCTGGAGGTACATTAGGCGGTCACTGGATAAAAAATTTACTGTAGGCCAGTACAGGACCCAAAAATTAGGCATTCACCTGCCAGAAAAGGCCTTTTATGCCGCTGTATATACATAAGACAAGGACCATTCTTTGTTCTGGATGGTGGCGGATATGTGTGGGCTGGCATGAGGAAATTCAATTACACGAGGTCGTCACAGGTGTTGAATTCCTCTGAGATCCATGCCTCATTCATTTTTAGAAATGTGAGGTAGTCCACACTGTCGTGAGCTAGGTGAGTGCGGTCACCATCCCCCCTGCTGCGCTGGACGTCCTTTCGGACAGGACACTCGTAGAGTTGAGCGAACTCCTGGAAGTTCGGGTTCGCCCAAACTTCATCGCAAAGTTCGAGTTCCGGACCCGAACTTGACCAGAACTTGACCCCGAACCCCATTGAAGTCAGTGGGGACCCGAACTAGTGGGAACTAAAATGGCTCTAAAAATGTCATGAAAGGGGCTAGAGGGCTGCAAAAGGAAGCAAAATGTACTTAAGAGCATGGCAAGTGCTCTGCAAACAAATGTGGATAGGGAAATAACTTAAAATAACAAAAAATTAAAAATAACAATCTTGAACTAGGAGGAGGAGGTGGATGTGGAGTGGGAGGTTAAGGAGGCAGTGACCGTGGCGGTATAGGTGGAAGCGGGGGTGGGGGTGGAGGAGGTAGCCAACACTGTTTTTTTTTTTTTATTGGGGCAGCCCCCAAAATATTGGGACATATAAAAATATAAAACAAAGAATAAGTGCACTTGAGTACAAGAATGGATGGTTGAGGCCGGTATAAATGTCTATTCTGCACAAGGTACGGACAAGTCCTGTGGGATCCATGCCTGGTTCATTTTAATGAACGTGAGCTTGTCCACATTAGCTGTGGACAGGCGGTTGCGCTTGTCCGTTATAACGGCCCCTGCTGTGCTAAATACACGTTCAGACAATACACTGGCTGCAGGGCAGGCCAGCACCTCCAAGGCATAAAGGCCAAGCTCAGGCCATGTACCCAATTTGGAGACCCAGAAGTTGAACGGGGCAGACCCATCAGTCAGTACGTGTAGGCGTGTGCAAGCATACTGCTCCACCATGTTGCTGAAATGTTGCTTCCTGCTAAGACGTTCTATATCAGCTGGTGGTGCTGGTTCTTGTGGCATGCTGACAAAGCTTTTCCACATTTCGGCCATGCTAACCCTTCCTTGTGAGGTGCTGGCGGTGCCCCAGCTGCGTTGGAGACCTCTTCCTCCTCCTCTGCCTTCACCTTGTGCTTCCATTCAGCCCCTGCTGTCAGGTGGGAATGCCATCAGCAGCATGTCTACCAGCGTGCGCTTGTAGTCGCGCATCTTCCGATCACGCTCCAGTGAGGGAATTAATGACGGCACGTTGTCCTTGTAATGGGAATCCAGCAGGGTGGCTATCCAGTAATCAGCACTGGTTAGAATGTGGCAACTTGGCAGTCGTTGCGCAGGCACTGCAGCATGTAGTCGCTCATGTATGCCAGGCTGCCCAGAGACAAGTACAAGCTGTCCTCTGTGGGAGGTGTATCGTCTGTGTCCTCCCCCTCCACCTCATTCTCCAGAACTGTTCCCTGGCTGGCCTCATGTGTACCTGGCCTATGTTGGTGCAGGAACCCACCCTCTGAGCCACTTGTGAATGACTGGCCTGATAACCGTGGAAATGATCCCTCTTCCTCCTCCTCTTCCTCCTGTGCCACATCCTCTTCCATCATCGTCCGAAGCGTTTTTGCATTTTTCAAAAAAGCTTTATTAAGCAAAATGAATACAGTATTAATAAAACAGAAACCACTGTCCCCAAAATGGGGAAGTGGAGTATACATCGGTGCCCGAAGCGTTTTTTTAAGGAGACATAGAAGTGGGATAGTAACGCTGAGAACGGCGTCATCGGCACTGCACATGTTGTTGGAGTAGTCGAAACAGCGCAACGAGGCACACAGGTCTCTCATGGAGGCCCACTCAGTGGTGAAGTGGTGCTGTTCCGCAGAGCGACTCACCTGTGTGTGCTGCAGCTGAAACTCCACTATGGCCTGCTGCTGCTCGCACAGTCTCTCCAGCATGTGCAAGGTGGAGTTCTTTGCACAGTTCAGTGCAGACAGGCGAGCAGCAGCAGGTTGAGAACGCTGAAAGCGCGCACAGACAGCCCGCACTTTCTGCAGCAGCAGCTTTGACATATCGGGGTAGTTTTTCAGGAATTTCTGCACCACCAAATTCAGCACATGCGCCAGGCAAGGGATGTGCGTCAAACCGGCTAGTCCCAGAGCTGCTACGAGATTTTGCCTATTATCGCACACCACCAGGCCGGGCTTGAGGCTCAGTGGCAGAAACCACTCGTCGGTCTGTTGTTTCATGCCAGTCCACAGCTCCTGCGCGGTGTGGGGTTTGTCCCCCAAACAGATGAGTTTCAAAACTGCCTGCTGTCGTTTTCCCCTGGATGTGCTGAAGGTGTTACACTGAGCGGATGAGGAGGAAGAGGAGGCAACAGGAGGCAAAGAGAAATGCCCTTCAATCCTCGGTGGTGGAAAGATATGCGCCAAACTGCTATCCGCCTCAGGCCCAGCCGCCACTGCATTTACCCAGTGTGCTGTTAGGGAGATACAACGTCTCTGCCCGTGCTTACCGGTCCGCGTATCGGTTGTTACGTGGAACTTGCCACAGATGGTGTTGCGCAGTGCACACCTGATTTTGTCGCCCACTTGTTTGTGCAGGAAAGGGATGGCTCGCCTGCAAAAGTAGTGGCGGCTGGGAGCGATATTCTGTGGGACAGCAAACGCCATAAGGTTTTTAAAACTCTCCATCTCCATCAGACGGAAGGACAACATTTCAAAGGCCAGGAATTTTGAAAGGATGGGATTCAGGGACAGGGATTGCGGGTGGGTAGGGGGTACTTCCTCTTTCGCTCCATTGTTTGGAAGATGAACAGCTTAACGTTGCCATGGAACATTTTGATGCTGCTTGTTGAAGGTGACTTCCTCTGTTTGCAAGGTGCCCGGTGCTTCTGTCACTCCAGAGGCGGAGGAAGAGGCCGAGACTGCAGCAGAAGAGGAAGCAGGGGGAGCCTGAGACCTTTCTTGGTTTTGGAGGTGTTTACTCCACTGCAGTTCATGCTTTGCATGTAGATGCCTGGTCATGCAGGTTGTGCTCAGGTTCAGAACGTTAATGCCTCGCTTCAGGCTCTGATGGCACAGCGTGCAAACCACTCGGGTCTTGTCGTCAGCACATTGTCTGAAGAAGTGCCACGCCAGAGAACTCCTTGGAGCTGCCTTTGTTGTGCTCGGTCCCTGGGTGCGGTGGGCAGTAGCAGGCGTACTGTCTAGGGGAAAGCTGCTCGGCTTTTGCACCCTGCTCCCTCTTTTGCTGTGCTGGTGGCTCTGTGTGACCACTGCTTCTTCCTCCAAACTGCACAGGCCACTCGCATGACCTTGATTTCACATGGGGTCTAGGACCTCATCGTCCCCTGCATCGTCTTCCACACAGTCTTCCTCCCTGACCTCCTGTTCGGTCTGCACACTGCAGAAAGCCACAGCAGTTGGCACCTGTGTTTCGTCATCATCAGAGATGTGCTGCGGTGGTCTTCCCATGTCCACATCCTGAAACATAAGTGGTTGGGCATCAATGCACTCAATCTCTTCTGGGGAAGGGCTGGGTGGATGGCCCTGGGAAACCCTGCCAGCAGAGTCATCAAAAAGAATAAGAGACTGCTGCATGACTTGGGGCTCAGACTGCTTGGCTGATTTGCAAGAGGGTGAGGTGCTAGATAGATCCCCATGGCCTGCAGGTGCCAACTCTGAGCTTTCAGCAGTGGACCGGGTGGGAGACAATGTGAAGGTACTGGAGGCACTGTCAGCCACCCAATCTACTAGCGACTGTACTTGTTCTGGCCTCCCCATTCGTAGAGTGGCATTCGGGCCTACTAAATAACACTGAAGGCTCTGTCGTGTACGCGCACCTGAGGTCAGCGACCTCTTTGCCCTGGAACGCCCTCTGACGCAGGGGGGAGAGGTCAGCGATAGTGTTGATCGAGCACCAAAGTGCTTGGATGCTCTGGTGCTCGAGTAGAACGCTTTGGGATGCTCAGGTGCTCTACAGAGCACCTGAGCACAATGGAAGTCAATGGGAGAACCACAGCATTAAACCAGGCACCCCCTGCTCTGAAGAGGGGAGGGCGTCTGGATCACAGGAAGAGGTCAGAAATTGATGGAAATTCCACTGAAATGGTTCGGAAACAGCACGGGGGAAAAGGCACTCCTGGTATTGCACCATTTTGCTAGTCCTCTCCACAACAGGAATGAGAGATGAGGAGTTCTCTTTGTAGCGCGGGTCGAGAAGGGTGAACAACCAGTAATCAGTGTTGGTCAAAATGCGTATACGCTTTCACGGGAAAGGCAGCCTAACATAAAGTCATATATATATATCACATACCGTATTTTTCGCCATATAAGACGCACTTTTTCCCCCCCAAAAGTGGGGGGGAAATGGCAGTGCGTCTTATATGGCGAATGCTACCATTTTCCTATAGTTAAAGCCGATACATCGCACAGCCTGCGATGTATCAGCATGGAAGGAGGAGGGGGCGGAGCCTGGCAACACGCGGCGGGCGGCCCGCCGCTCACAGCGTGACTGCTTGTATAACATTTAAAATCTTTAATTATGTCCCCTTATTTCCTAAAAGCCCAGGACAGTAGCGCTCTGCTAACCTGCTATAACGATCCTCTAGCAGGCAGAGCGGTGCGGCGGCAGGCTGCTGAGTAACGTCCTCACTGACGTCATCTGCCTGCTCCTCCTGCTTCATTTATAAAGTGAAAGGAGCAGGCAGATGACGTCAGTGAGGACGTTACACAGCAGCCTGCCGCCGCACCGCTCTGCCTGCTAGAGGATCGGTATAGCAGGTTAGCAGAGCGCTACTGTACTGGGCTTATAGGGAATAAGGGGACATGAAAAAAAGATTATAAATGTTATGAAAGCAGTCACGCTGTTAGCGGCGGGCGCCTGCCGCGTGTTGCCAGGCTCCGCCCCCTAAGCAGTCACTATGGGCCAGATGTTTTAGAAAAGGGGGCATTTATGAATGACACTGTAATTGGGGTGATCTGTGGATGACACATATAGCATGAGATGCTATATATGTGTCATCCACGGATCCAATCCATTACAGTGTCATTCATAAATGCCCCCATCACAGTGCTATCCACAGATCCCCCATCACAGTGCCATCCACAGATCCCCCCATCACAGTGCCATCCACAGATCCCCCCATCACAGTGTCATCCACAGATCCCCCCATCACAGTGCCATCCACAGATCCCCCATAACAGTGTCATCCACAGATCCCCCCATCACAGTGCCATCCACAGATCCCCCATAACAGTGCCATCCACAGATCCCCCATAACAGTGCCATCCACAGATCCCCCATAACAGTGTCATCCACAGATCCCCCATCACAGTGCCATCCACAGATCCCCCATAACAGTGTCATCCACAGATCCCCCATCACAGTGTCATCCACAGATCCCCCATAACAGTGTCATACACAGATCCCCCATAACAGTGACATCCACAGATCCCCCATAACAGTGCCATCCACAGATCCCCCATCACAGTGCCATCCACAGATCCCCCATAACAGTGACATTCACAGCGCCCCATAACAGTGCCATCCACAGATCCCCCATAACAGTGTCATCCACAGATCCCCCATCACAGTGTCATCCACAGATCCCCCATAACAGTGACATCCACAGATCCCCCATCACAGTGCCATCCACAGATCCCCCATCACAGTGCCATCCACAGATCCCCCATAACAGTGTCATCCACAGATCCCCCATCACAGTGTCATCCACAGATCCCCCATAACAGTGCCATCCACAGATCCCCCATAACAGTGTCATCCACAGATCCCCCATCACAGTGTCATCCACAGATCCCCATAACAGTGCCATCCACAGATCCCCATAACAGTGATCATCCACAGATCCCCCATAACAGTGTCATCCACAGATCCCCCATAACAGTGTCATCCACAGATCCCCCATAACAGTGACATCCACAGATCCCCCATAACAGTGACATCCACAGATCCCCCATAACAGTGACATCCACAGATCCCCCATAACAGTGACACCCACAGATCCTCCATAACAGTGACATCCACAGATCCCCCCATCACAGTGTCATCCACAGATCCCCATAACAGTGCCATCCACAGATCCCCCATAACAGTGACCTCCACAGACCCCCCATAACAGTGACACCCACAGATCCTCCATAACAGTGACATCCACAGATCCCCCCATCACAGTGTCATCCACAGATCCCCATAACAGTGCCATCCACAGATCCCCCATAACAGTGCCATCCACAGATCCCCATAACAGTGCCATCCACAGATCCCCCATAACAGTGCCATCCACAGATCCCCCATAACAGTGCCATCCACAGATCCCCCATAACAGTGACATCCACAGATCCCCCATCACAGTGTCATCCACAGATCCCCCATATCAGTGTCATCCACAGATCCCCCCCATAATACTGTCATGCACAGACCACCATTACTTCAAAAGCACACCTTTTGCTTATTTTTTTTCTTATTTTTCTCCTCAAAAACCCAGGTGCGTCTTATAGGCCGGTGCGTCTTATAGGGCGAAAAATACGGTACATCACGGAGTAGCCATTTTCCCATTAAAATAAAAATCTTTATTAAATTGCTTAAAAAACTATTTTCACATACAAATGTAGAGAGACAAGCAACAAGCGCCACCAACCAATCACAATAATTTATTAGCAACCGTTCAATTGCTGTAAAAGGTGTGTCTCTATATACCTCAGGGGTGGGATCCAGCCGGTTCTCTCCAGTTCTGCCGAACCGTTTGTTGAAATCACAGCCGGTTCGCAGGACCGGTGAGAAGCAGGGATCCCGATCCGGTCCTGCGGCTCCCTGCACCACATCACACACACACACACACGCCGCTGAACTTACACTCACACACCGGGCCGTTCCGTAGTGAAGCAGTGAGACCTTACTGCTTCACAGCTCAGGAGCTCCCCCTGCTGGCCGCACTTCCTGCTGCTGGCTGCGGGAGGAGCTGTGAAAGCCCGGGAATCAGTCTTCCCTTGCACAGCCTGTAGCAGGGTCAGTGTGGGAGCCGAGCCTGTCATCAGTGGAGAAGGTAAGTATGCTTTTTTTTTTTGTTCTTTGTTTTGCTCCCAAGTTCCTGTTCATCATAACCTGCTGTAAGGTATTTACTTTTTGCCATGTAATGCTGCGCGATATTATCAGTGACCGGGATCTTAGATAGATCGCCATTTTGGGGATTCCCAGCGGTACATAGATAGGAAAGCCCGGGGCATATATGCGCTTTATATTGTGAGGCAGCATGGTTATATAGAGACACACCTTTTACAGCAATCCAACGGTGGCTAATAAATTACTGTGATTGGTTGGTGGCGCTTGTTCTTTGTCTCCCTACATTTGTATGTGGAAATTATTTTTTAAGCAATTTAACCCCTTCAGCCCCCCTAGCTTAACCCCTTAATGTCCAGGCCACTTTTTACAATTCCGCACTACACTACTTTCACCGTTTATTGCTCGGTCATACAACTTACCACCCGAATGAATTTTACCTCCTTTTCTTCTCACTAATAGAGCTTTCATTTGGTGCTATTTCATTGCTGCTGACATTTTTACTTTTTTTTATATTAAAAAATGACATTTTTCACTTTCTGTTATAAAATTTTTCAAATAAAACTATATTTCTATATAAAATTTTCTCTAACTTTATTGTTCTACGTGTCTTTAATAAAAAAAAATGCAATCAGTGTATATTTATTGGTTTGGGTAAAAGTTATAGCGTTTACAAACTATGGTGCAAAAAAGTGAATTTACGCACTTTGACTTTCTGAGCACCTGTCATGTTTTCTGACGTACTACAAGAAATACCCCATAAATGACCCCATTTCGTAAAATACACACGCTAAGGTATTCGCTGATGGGCATAGTGAGTTCATGGAAGTTTTTATTTTTTGTCACAAGTTAGCGGAAATGGAATTTTTTTTTTTTCTTACAAAGTCTCATCTTCTTGGCTGCAAAAACGTGTCACTCATGTGGTATCGCCGTACTCAGGAGAAGTAGGGCAATGTGTTTTGGGTGTATTTTTATATATACCCATACTGGGTGAGAGAAATATCGCAGTAAACGACAACTTTTTCCATTTTTTTACTTCTCCTGAGTACGGCGATACCACATGAGTGACACTTTTTTGCAGCTAAGATGCGCAAAGGGGCCCAAATTCCAATGAGTACCTTTAGGATTTCACAGGGCATTTTTACTCATTTGGATTCCAGACTTCTTCTCACGCTTTAGGGGCCCCTAAAATGCCAGGGCAGTAAAAATACTCCACAAGTGACCCTCTTTTAGAAAGTAGACACCCCAAGGTATTCCGTGAGGGGCATGGCGAGTTCAGGGGAATATTTTTTTTTTTGGCACAAGTTAGCGGAAATTGACTTGTTGATTTATTAACATTAACTTTATATAACATTTGAAACAGAACATTAACTTTTTTGCTTACCTGTGTTTTTTTTTTACCTTTAGAGGACAAACCTCTCCTTCCCCATGGGACAATGTGCAAAGCGCAAATCGCCCAGAGATGTGGTGAAGTACATTATGCACTTTGTCCCAGGTGAAAGGAGAGGTTTGCAGCAGCTCTGTGTGAAAGGGCCCTAAGACCCCTGTGTGCCTGTCCTGTGTCAGGCAATCCCTCTACTAATAGTGTACCTGTGTGTGGTACTTCCTGAAACACTCCCCTAGGCATAGGGCAGGGCGGTCAGGATAGAAATAGCGTGTGTCACGCCTTATTCCACTCCTGCTACAGACACGACATCTTTTTCGGGGTGGTGGTTGGTTTGAGGTACCAACAACGACGTTGGGGAAGTGTCGATCGTGTAGACGGCTCACTACACTGGTGGTTGGGGCCACGGAACCTCCTGGATACAGGAGGTTCTCGATGATCTCTTCCTGAAATTTGAGGAAGGATCCTGTTCTCCCAGCCTTACTGTAGAGAACGTAACTATTATATAGAGCCAATTGAATTAGGTATACAGACACCTTCTTATACCAGCGTCTGGTCCTGCGGGAGAGTAAATAAAGGGCCAACATCTGGTCGTTGAAGTCCACCCCTCCCATGTGGAGGTTATAGTCGTGGACCGAGAGGGGCTTTTCAATGACACTGGTTGCCCATTCAATTTGGACTGTCGTGTCTGCGTGAATGGAGGAGAGCATGTAAACGTCACGCTTGTCTCTCCATTTCACCGCGAGCAGTTCTTCGTTACACAATGCAGCCCTCTGCCCCCTTGCAAGTCGGGTGGTAAGAAGCCGTTGGGGGAAGCCCCGGCGACTAGGTCGCGCGGTGCCGCAGCAGCCAATCTGTTCTAGGAACAAATGCCTGAAGAGGGGCACACTTGTGTAAAAATTGTCCACATAAAGATGGTACCCCTTGCCGAATAAGGGTGACACCAAGTCCCAGACTATCTTCCCACTGCTCCCAAGGTAGTCGGAGCAACCGACCGGCTCCAGGGTCTGATCTTTACCCTCATAGACACGAAATTTGTGTGTATAGCCTGTGGCCCTTTCACAGCGCTTATACAATTTGACCCCACGCGCGCTTGCTTGGGATGTAATGTTTAAAGCCAAGGCGCCCGGTGAAATGTATTAGGGACTCGTCTACGCAGATGTTTTGCTCAGGGGTATACAAATCTGCAAATTTGGTGTTAAAGTGGTCTATGAGGGGCCGAATTTTGTGGAGCTGGTCAAAAGCTGGGTGGCCTCTGGGACGGGAGGTGGTGTTGTCACTAAAGTCCAGGAAACGCAGGATGGTCTCAAAACGTGTCCTGGACATGGCAGCAGAGTACATGGGTATGTGATGAATTGGGTTCGTGGACCAATATGACCGCAATTCATGCTTTTTTGTCAGGCCCATTTTGAGGAGAAGGCCCAGAAAAGTCTTAAGTTCGGAAACTTGGACGGGTTTCCACTGGAAAGACTGGGCATAAAAGCTTCCCGGGTTGGCGGCTATAAATTGAGTGGCATACCACGTGAAAGAGCTCCACAGTGAAGAACAGCTCTAAAAAACCCAGTGCCGAACTCCTGACTGGGCGGTGAAAGGGGGAACTACTGGTGCGGCTGAAAATGGGGGCTGCCAATCAGGGTTTGCCAGCACCTCAGGGACTCTAGGGGCTCTACGGGCCTGTCTGTGCGGTGGCTGCGACGGGGGAAACTACTGCACGTGCCACCGTACCAGCTTCAACTGCCCTTCTGGTGCTCGCCACTTCACCATGTTGTACGGCAGTGCTGGTACTAGGTCCAGGACGGGCTGCGCTGCTGGTGTATGCCTCACCACGTAATCCGGCAGCGCCAGCCCCACTCTGCTGCCCTTGAAGCGGATCCTGCGCTACTTGCGGTCTAGCGACACGGGGCCGGGCACGCCTGGTGCCATCAGGGACCTCAACCTCCTCGTCCGAACTTTGGGTCAGACTGCCACTGCTTTTTACAGGTTCATATTCTGACCCGCTGGATTCGTCAGATGAGGGTTCCCATTCCTCATCCGACTGGGTCAGAATCCTGTAGGCCTTTTCAGGAGAATACCCATTATTTGACATTTGGACGACTAAATTTAGGGGGTATTCCCTGAGACTACCCAAGAAAAAAAGCAAGCCTGTCTTACAAATGGGAGTGTAGCGAAGTACAGAAGCCGCTGTGATTGATAAAAAAATATAAAAACTGATTTTTTTATCGCCGCAGCGCTTGTGTAGTGATTGTGCAGTGATAAAAAAATAATAATAATTTTTGTCACTGCGGTGGGGCGGGTGTGGGTGAACGCAGGTGTGGGCGACCGATCAGACCTGATCGGGCGACCTAAAGTGACACTAATACTATTATAGACCTGACCGTGATCAGTTCTGATCACTTACAGATACTATAAAAGTACCAACGCTGATTAGCGCTACGCTAATCAGTGAATCAGTGACTGCGGTGGGCTGGGCGCTAACGCTAACTACCTACCAAAGGGACCTAAACTAACCTAAACCTAACAGTCAATACTAGTGAAAAAAAAAAGTGACAGTTTACACTGATCACTTTTTTCCTTTTCACTAGTGATTGACAGGGGGGATCAAGGGGTTAATTGGGGTGATGGGGGGTGATCTGGGGCTAAAAGTGTAGTGCTTGGTGTGCTTACAGTCACATGTGCTCTCTGCTGGGACCAACCGACGAAAAGGACCCAGGAGAGGGCACAGAAGCCATGTAACACATTATATATATATATAAATATAATGTGTTTTATGGCTGGTGATTCGATTTTTTAAAAGTCACCAACCTGCCAGCGCTGATCATTGGCTGGCAGGCTGGTGACCAACTCCTTGTGCATTTTTGCCGACCCGCACTGCGCATGTGAGATGAGATGAGTGAATTTCTCAAAAATTTGATTTGGCTGGTTCGCCAAATTGTCCGAAAAAATTTGCTTCGATACGAATTTATTTGCGGTGAATCGCAGAAAAAAACAGCTATTTATGGGCTTCAGAAAAGCCTTTATAGTGGTGTAGAACAATGTGCTTTACAGTAACACGCATAGGGAGTCTGCTGTGGTAGTGAAATAATACTGTGAGTCCGTATGACATGCAGATGACAGGCGTCGCTCTTAGAATCACTGCACACTTCACTTATTTGGGAGGTCACGGGGCCAAAACTGACCAATTAACTCAAGTGTGAACTCAGCCTTACAGGTCGATGTTAGCGTCAAAAAGAAGCGCACTCCTTTTACACCGTCGTCAGCTGATGCCACATAGTTGTCTTTATAAGTTTAACTAGAGCCCTCTATGGCCCAGACAGCCATGTGGTAATTGAACACAGCACGGTCACGTCACAAGCACCACAGGAGCATGTCGCTTGGTTGTGCCCTACAGGGAGCCCACAGGACACAAGGAGCTCACACAGAGGCACAGGAGCACAGGGAAAACACAGAGCTGACAGTGGGAACTCACAGGTCAGTGACCATCAGTACTTGAGGGCAGTGCAGGGCTGCTACAATGAGAGTGTGACCCCAGCAGCCCCGCACCCCCTCCTCCACAGACACTGCTGCATGCTTCTACTAGATGGACTTACCAGGTGCTTTAATAGGAGGGTCCTGGGAGCTCCTGCAGTCCCGCAGCTGAGGTCAGATGCATCCGAAGGCCCAGTCACCCAGTCTGATGTTTGGGCATTGCAGCCTAGAGCAAGTGCGGGCACAGGCTTGTGGGCGGGGCTATGTTTCCTCCGCCCACACATAACGTCCTGATGCTGGCCTGTCACTGAGCTCTGGTGAGATTGGGGGGATACTTAGATATCTAACAGCAGGGGGACCCTGCATATGGGTGATCCCGCCTTCCCAGAGTTCCTTTCTCCATGTCCTCAAACGTGCAGCAGCCATTTAGGAAAAAATGCGATTTGTTGCGAATCGAATAATTCCTGAAATTCCACTTCGTCAGCTTCAATTTGCTCATCTCTAGCGTTAACATAATTTTTTATCTTTTTTAAAGCTTGGTAAAACTTGCGGTCTTCACTCGGGCCATATCGTTGTACAATATGCTACTTCTTGCTCTGTAAGGATCACTTTTCATCAGACACCTCATTATAATCACAGGCAGGATTACAAAAAATATAACAATAATACAGGATTCACCATTGGCAAGAGGTAATATGGAAAGCTTTCCTCCTCCCCCTTCCTACACAGTGAACTCTGCACAGCTCGTGAAGCATGTCCACAACACTCCCATAGCAGCCAATGAGCCATATCCAACCTACAGGTTCCTATGGTCCATATGCTGTAAAGCAAATCTTAGAGCAGAGCAGCAGCAACAGGCAAAGTGCCTGCCCCATAATCATGTACAGAAAACAGAATGAAAAAATCAGAAAACGATATTATAAAAATATATGTGTTAGTGTATGGTTTAGGTTACACATTTACTTACAGTTTATAATGTACAGTGGCGTGCATTGACACCCCAAGCCTCTGGCAACCCCCCTCCCCCCCCAAAAAAAAGAAAAATGGTACCCCCTCACAGTAGTATTGCCCTCATTGTACAACTTTCACAGTAGTTTTGTACAGATATGTGTCCCCTCATGGTAGTTATGCCCATATTGTGCCCACTCACGGTAGTTATGCACACACTGGACAACTTTCACAGTAGTTATGCCCACATTGTACCCCCTTAAAGTACTTATCCCTTCATTGTGCACCCTTCACAGTAGAAATGCTCTATCTGGGCCCCCTTCACAGTTGTAATGCCCTCTCTCTGCCCCTTTTACAGTAGTAATGCCCATTGTGCCCCCTTTATGGTATGAATGCCCTCTGTGCCCCCTTCAAAGTAATAATGCCCATTGTGCCCCCTTAATAGTAATAATGCCCTCTATGACTCTTTGTATTGTAGTAGTAATGCCTTCTGTGCCCACTCCATAGTAGTAATGCCCATTGTGCCCCTTTGTAGTAGTAATGCCCTATGTGCCCACTTCAAAGTAATAATGCCCCTTGTGCCCCTTAATAGTTATAATGGCCTCTGTTCCCCTTTGTAGTGTTGTAGTAATGCACTCTGTGCCCTCTCCATAGTAGTAATGCCCATTGTGCTTCCTTTATAGTAGTAATGCCCTCTGTGCCCCTTCACAGTAATAATGCCCATTGTGCCCCCTTAATAGTAATAATGCCCATTGTGCCCCCTTAATAGTTATAATGCCCTCTGTTCCCCTTTGTAGTGTAGTAGTAATGCCCTCTGTGCCCCCTCCATAGTAGTAATGCCCATTGTGCCCCCATTATAGTAGTAATGCCCTCTGTGCCCCTTCACAGTAATAATACCTATTGTGCCCTCTTAATAGTAATAACGCCCTCTGTGCCCCCTTAATAGTAATAACGCCCTCTGTGCCCCCTTTGTAGTAGTAATGCCCTCTGTGCCCACTTCACAGTAATAATGCCCTCTCTGCCCCCTTTGTAGTAGTAATGCCCTGTCACACCTTATTCTTTATCTGAAGCAGCAGCAGGCTCGGCTCGGCCGCAGTGTATATTTGCACACACACTGTCTGTGACACACACAACACTGGTGGTAACTTCAATTCACTACAAGGCACAGCCGTTTTCTTGCTGAGGAGGACTAGAGAGGAGCACTGGACCAAGCGAGCGATCCAGGTCCCTTGTGACACTAGGACTAATCAGTCCTGCTTCTTTCTCCTGGCCCTTCATGGTGAGTGACAGCGGCTGGTTCACCAGAGGGGTTGGTTCTGCGGCACCTCCATCATCTGGTGTCTGCCGCTGCATTGGTCGGCCAGTCAGTGGGCTGGACTCTGAACTGCTTAAAAATGTTGAATTTTGGCAGGCGCCTCACAGCCGCCCGAGTGCCGAATGTGCTGCCCATGCAAGTGAGATGGCACTTTTTTTTTTTACTAAATTGGACAACCCCTTAAAGGTGACAGATCTGCTTTAAAAAGAACCTGTGACTACAAAATGCAATCTGAAAGCAGCATGTTATAGAGCAGGAAGAGATGAGCAGATTGAGATATAGTTTTATAGAAAAAAAATTCAGTAAAACTTGTAATTTATACATTTATATCTTTGCTTTTTTGCAGCCCTATAAAAAACTATTGGTACAGGAGGAGGAGGAGTTATCTCTTATGCACACAGGAAATAGAAAAGGCAGAGATGGAAATGTATAAATTACAGAATTTACTGGATCTTTTCCCACAAAACTATATATCAATCTGCTCCGCTCCTCCTGCTCTATAGCATGGTGCTGCCAGATTGCTTTAAACCATCTTGTACTGTAACCTGTCAGCAGTAGAGCTGAGTGAACACCAGGAAGTTTGGGTTCGCCGGGTTCGGCGAAACTTCGTCACAAAGTTTGAGTTCGGGACCCAAACTTGACCCCGAACCCCATTGAAGTCAATGGGGACCCGAACTTTGGGGCACTAAAATGGCTCTGAAAAAGTAATGGAAAGGGCCACAGGGCTGCAAAAGGCAACAAAATGGGGATAAGAGCATGATACGTGCTCTGCAAACAAATGTGGATAGGGAAATGACTTAAAATAACATGAAATGCATAAAAATTAAAAATAATAATCTTGAACTAGGAGAAGGAGGTCCATATGGAGTAGGGGGTTGAGGAGGCGGTGGACGTGGCAGTGTAGGTGGAAGCGGTGGTGGAGGAGGTAGTCGCCAACAACACTGTTTTTTGTTTTTAACTTTTTTTTTATTTTTATTTGGGTAGACACCAAAACATTGGGAAATAAAGAAAAGAAAACACAGAGTAAGTGCGCTGGAGTATAACAAAGGCCGGGTGAGGCCGGTATACATGTCTATTCTGCACGAGGTACGGACAAGTCCGGTGGGATCCATGCCTGGTTTACTTTAAAGAGGACCTTTCACTGGTCCACAGTTTATTAGGCAAAGCTATGAACATGGAGAGCGGCACCCAGGGATGTCCCTGCACTTACTTGTATCCCTGGGTGCCGCTCCGTTTGTCCTCTGTAGCCCCCGGTACCGGCGCTCGTGCTTCTCTAATTTTGCCTGGGGCGGAGACATCTTCTTTTGCCCTGGGCATGCCCTGGGCATATCCTGAATATGAGCCGAGCGCTGCGATTGGCCAGCGCTCCAGTCCTGGGAGAAGGAGACGCCCAGGGCAAAAGAAGAAGTCTCCGCCCCAGGCAAAATTGGAGAAGCACGAGCGCCGGTACCGGGGGCTACAGAGGACGAACGGAGCGGCCCCCAGGGATACAAGTAAGTGCAGGGACATCCCTGGGTGCCGCTCTGCATGTACATAGCTTTGCCTAATAAACTGTGGACAAGTGAAAGGTCCTCTTTAATGAGCGTCAGTTTGTCCACATTGACTGTGGACAGGCGGCTGCGCTTGTCTGTGATAACGCCCCCTGCCGTGCTGAATACACATTCAGACAATACACTGGCTGCAGGGCAGGCCAGCACCTCCAAGGCGTAAAGGGCAAGATCAGGCCATGTGGACAATTTGGAGACCCAGAAGTTGAATAGGGCAGACCCATCAGTCAGTATGTTGAGGCGTGTGCACATGTACTACTCCACCATGTTGCTGAAATCAGCTGGTGGTGCTGGTTCTTGTGGCGCGGTGACAAAGTTTTCCACATTTCGGCCATGCTAACCCTGCCTTCTGAGGTGCTGGCGATTCTCCAGCTGCGTTGGCGACTTCTTCCTCCTCCTCTGCCTTCGCCTTTTTCCACTGAGACCCCGGTGTCAGGTGGGAATGCCATCAGCAGCGCGTCTACCGGCGTGCAGAATATATTTCCCAGTCAGGTGTGCAGTGCAGGGGTAGTGTGAAAGAAAAAAGGGGTCATGGAACGGCTCCAGCATCCGGCATCTATTCGCCCCACTAAAGGATTATTTTGAAAGTGTGTAGAAGACACACTGGGCCCCCACGATGCAGATTTATCATGGAGACATCATGTAGATTTTGCAGCATATAACTACAGCACCCAACAATATAAATGCTGCCAAATTTACAGAATATATTTCCCAGTCAGGTCAGTGCAGCAGAAACACCTCCCTCAAGCCACTTGTGAATGATTGGTCTGATAACCGTGAAAATGTCCACCCACAATCTAAGAGCGGGATTTACTGATTATATTTCACTCTCAGAAATGCAGTGCAGGCCGCAAA
The DNA here is from genome assembly GCA_033119425.1 of Bufotes viridis. NCBI lineage: Eukaryota > Metazoa > Chordata > Amphibia > Anura > Bufonidae > Bufotes > Bufotes viridis. Next base: position 598,993,790 of record CM065589.1, on the reverse strand, counting down.
TGTACTTTATGGCAACAAATAAGTGTTTTTTGCACCCACAATGTCACAGTAGTATTTACTGGTTATGTTTCACTCTCAGAAATGCAGTGCAGGCCGCAAATGTACTTTATGGCAAAAAAAATTACGTGATTTTTTTCACCAACAATTTCCACGTTGTATTTACTGGTTATATTTCAGTGCAGGCTGCAAACGTACTTTTTAGCAAAAAAAAAAAGAATATTTAATTTGTCCCCCCAGAATCTAACAGATGGATTTACTGAATTGGTTTCACTGTCACATATGCAGCACAGGGGTACTTTACAGAAAAAAATGTGAATATGTCACCCCCTGGGGTCCCTGAACTCACAGACGGATTGCCTATATTATTTTCCCTTCCCCTGGCACATATGCAGTGCCGGTGTACTTAAAAAATGGGTATATGTCGCCCACTGAACGACAAGAACAGGATTAAATTATTGTCCCTGGCAATATTGTCTCTTGCACAAATGGCCGCCGACGCCCACCTAACTGACAGACAGATTAAAACTTATTTTTCTGTGTAACTGAGCTCAGGGCAGGAAACAAAAATGTTGCATTGCACTGACAAAAAAAATCGCTGTAGATCGCAGACTTAACACCAAGCTCTGATATCAGATTCTTTCCTAATCGCTCCCTCACAGCAGCAGCAGCAGCAGCATCCTATCCCTGCACTAGTAAGAGCTGACGGGACGTGCGGCGCTACGTGACTCCAGCGTATATAGAGGATGGGTCACATGCTGCACTGGCCAATCATTAGTAGGCATGGCTGTGATGGCGTCTAAGGGCACACATCTTAAACGTTTGTTGATTTGCTGCCCTGCAGCCTTTCAACAACCTTTATTAAACAGCTGAACAAAGAACTCGAACCTGAACTTTTACGGAAATGTTCAGGTTCGGGTCCAGGTACCAAAAACCCTAAAGTCTGGTACTCAGCAGTATATTGTCATTAAAGTTGGGTCTATAGGGAAGATTTTTTTATCCATAATATTTCTCTGGAGTATGATTGCAGTGATCCATAAACCTGTGAGAAGTGCACAATGAAGTAGTACTAATTGTACAGTTTTTGGTATCAGGCCATTGGAACTGATGATTTCAAGTCAAGTGTTTTCTGGTCTATTAAGTTTAGAACCTTTATACGAAATATGGGATTTTACGGTGAAGGAAATGAATATTACAGCTTTAATGAGAAAGGAGAAATGCCCGAATACCTGGAAATTGTGAACTGGGTAAAAAGAGAACAAAAACAAGTCAACCATACCAAATATGTTGTGGGCAACTTTCATCCAATAATGGCAGAGAATGAACAGCTGACTATATTCCCACAGAGGATAACCTGGAGACATGGAAAGGTGAGAAAAAAATTCCAAATTTTGTTAACGGAAAACAAAAGCTAGAAATAATTGACAGGATATAATGGGATGTAGACCTGCCCACACTGAGGCTACAAGATGGTCTCCATGTTCCTAAAACAATCTTCTAAAAATCCTGCAGAGAACTTATCTCTTCTGTCTCAGCTAGTAACGTTAAACATGAGCATATGTGGGGAGTATCCAGCGGTACTTTGTACCCTGTTGTTATAGGCCCACATCAGTTCAGGTAGGTACTCGGGCCACCCAGCCTTTTGGCTTTCCCCCAGAGTCCGCAGCATCTGGAGCAAGGTGCAGTTTAACCGTTTAAATGCCCCCTGTGGTGAAACCAACCGCGCCACTGGGTTTTGGAGGGGACAGATTGCTCGCCTCCTGCCCTGCGACTATGGCCCCAGGTATGCTTGTCCTGTTTGAGCGGTGATGCCCCAGATAGCTCTGCTATGGAGCCCATTCGTATAATGAAAGACTATGGGAAAGACTTTAGCTCCATGGCAATTGAACTGGATGTGTGTGGTCTGAGCGCCATTCAATAATGTGCGCTCAGGCCTAAGCTATCTGGGGATATGTTGCATGTATATGTTTTATGTAGTAATTGTAACATTGTGTAATTTTATGTCCTTTTGCAACCATGTGCTCAATGGAGTCTGCCTCTATCCTTGGATATATTGAGCGCTCAGATCCAAGCCATCTGGGGATATGTTAAATGCCTGTGTGTACTGTAAAGGGTGGGACATTGTATATTGAATAGTGATGTCTGTCCTATTGTCCCCACGTGTGTATTGGCGATTTCCCTTTGTCCTGAGAGATAATTGAATGACTCCTCAATTGTCTCCAGGACAGAAGACATTGTGTATTCTCCTGCCTGTGATGATTACATTAACCTGTGTAGGGTGATTGTATCACAGGCAGAGGGAGGGATATGCTGGGGGTGTCTGTATTGTCCCATTGTGTGTGATTGGCTGCTGTATCCCCTGTGTCGCAGTCTTCCTTCTGGTCCCCTAGGGGAGTGTCCACCAGGTGGGAGACCTGCATAAATACCGGGCAGGTAGCCCTCAATAAAAGTTAGAATTCCTGTTTACCATCAATACGGAGCCTCGTCTTGTACTTGGGGGGAATTGCTACGTCAGAACGTTCTCTTGCCTGTTCCAGGAGAGGAGGACTTCGTATGGTTCCAGTTCGGTGGATTCCAGCGGTTGTGGGTTGCTGTGCTCTTCGCCAGGGGAATCGCCCGAACGGTATTAACCCTCACTACCGGGTTATACCGTAACACCCTTTTTCCCTGGGGTGATACAGAGGGGTGCAGGAATGTTCAATCCCAAACAGTTGGTACAGCTCATTCATTAGAGTACCCTGAAAACATGCCCCCTGGTCCAAATGTGTCCTCCGTGTCCTCCCGAACACCTGTATAAAGTGTTTGTAGACCACTTCAGCGGCCGACTCTGCCGTCTGGTCTCTGGTGGGCACAGCCACTGCATACTTTGTAAAATGATCTGTCATCATGACTAGACAGTACGAGTGTCCCGAGGAAGAATACCCAATCTGTACATAATCGATCATAAGGAGCTCTAGGGGCGCGGAGGTCTGGATGGGCTTCACAGGAGCCCGCTATTCAGTACTCTTACTCAGCCCACAGGGCCGACACTTAAGACATGCCTCGGCCACCGTGTCTGCCAAATCTCGACAGTATACCAGCTGTTGGAGCCACTTGAATGTTTTGTCGCTCCCGAAAAGGTCACCCCTCTCATGGGCATACCAGGCGGCCTCCGGTCCCAATGACGTGGGGATGACAATCTGTTGCCGGTACTGCAGCTCTGATTGTAAGTATGGGGTCCGACACAGGAGACCATGGGTAACAGTCAGCTTATCCCACTGCCTTAATAACTTCTGGCCCTCTGAAGTCAGACGAGGCCAGATCTTGGTCCGGACCCATTGTTTCACTTTCCACAAGTCCGGGCAGCCATTATGGACCCTCTCCCAATCAGCCAAGGTCTCTTCCAGCACCAATGGCATCCCGGACGCCACCCCACTTGAATATGTCACGTCCTGAAACATGGATAATTGACCAAGGTCAGAAGTTTCAGTGTCGACAGCCGTACAGGGACTCGGGGGTGTGCATCGGCGTTGCGGTTCTCCCTCCCTGACCAGAACTTGATGCGGTATTGGTACTTAGAAAGGCGAGCCATCCACCTCTGTTCAAGCGCTCCGAGCTTGGAATTCTCTAGATGTGTTAACAGGCTGTTGTCTGTCATCATGGCCACCTCTGCATATGTCAGGAACTTTGCGAACCTTTCGGTCATGGCTCACACTAGTGCCAGTAGTTCAAATTTAAAGGAGTTATAATTGTCAGGGTTGTGCTCTGACTCCCTCAATACAGTTCCAATGTTTATATATTAGAGACAGAAAGAGAGTTATGTACAGTGACTTCATGTTTCTGGATGTCATATAACAGTTATATGTTGTGTTCACAGAAGCAGAAAGATAATATGCCTTTAAGATTCAGTAAATGAATGTAAGGTAAGCTCAATGACACAGCAGAATTAACAACAGAAAGCATAGAGTTAAACTGTTGTTACTGCCCAGGAGTCTTAACTAGAGATGAGCGATTCGAAGCTCACGAAGTGGAATTCGTTTAGAATTTCAGGAAAAATTTGATTCGCAATGAATGCTAATTTCCTTGCGCTTCATTTTAACAAATCGCAATTTTCCTAAAATGGCGGCTACACGTGTGAGGTCTGAGGACATGGGGCAAGGTACCCTGGGAAAGCAGGATTAACCAGATTGACATGCCTGCAAGCAGCAAATCAGCAGCCCGCCCTGTGATGTCACAGACAAATAAATACGGCGGCCATCTTTTCAGCGTTCAGAGTGCAGGGACAGACGTGTGAAGGCGCTAGGGACAGCAAGGGAAAAAACGATTGTGGAAAAAAAAGGCAGAAAAAATTATTTATAAGTGCAGGGAAAGGATAGGGAGGAATCATTTCACAGCCTCTTAGTGCAGGGAGAGACGTCAGACGGCTCTAGAGAAATTGATAGGAAAGTGATTTACAAGCGCAGGGAACGATTGTTTGGGGATCTAAATAGTGATTAGACGGCTCTGTCATTCCAGCTTTTTGTTATTGGGCTGCGTTATGTTGAAAAGCCTTTAGAGGCTTAGATCTTAGTATCTTATTCAGTACTACAAGAAATATATATTCTCAGGTCACTTCTGCAGTTAATTCTGTTGAAAGCGTATAGGGCAGGGATGGGCAACGTGCGGCTCTCCAGCTGTTGCTAAACTACAACTCCCACCATGCCCTGCAGTAGGCTGATAGCTATAGACAGGCTTTGCATGCTGGGAGTTGTAGTTCTGCAACAGCTGGAGAGCCGCACGTTGCCCATCACTGGTATAGGGGCATATTTCATTCAAAAAAGAAAAATATATACAGTGGATATAGAAAGTCTACACACCCCTGTTAAAATGTCAGGTTTCTGTGCTGTTAAAAAAATGAGACAAAGATAAATCATTTCAGAACTTTTTCCACCTTTAATGTGACCTATAAACTGTACAACTCAATTGAAAAACAAACTGAAATCTTTTAGGTGAATCGAAGAAAACAAAAAAAAACTAAAATAATGTGGTTGCATAAGTGTACACACTCTCTTATAACTGGGGATGTAGCTGTGTTCAGAATTAAGCAATCACATTCAAAATCATGTTAAATAGGGGTCAGCGTACACCCGCCATCATTTACAGCGCCTCTGATTAACCCCAAATAAAGTTCTGATGCTCTCGTTAGTCTTTCCTGAAATTTTCTTCAGCAAAAGCCATGGTCCACGGAGAGCTTCCAAAGCATCGGAGGGATCTCATTGTTAAAAGTCAGGAGACGGGTACAAAAGAATGTCTAAGGCATTAGATCTACCATTGAACAGAGTGAAGACGTCATCATCAAGTGGAGAAAATATGGCCCAACAGTGACATCACCAAGAACTGGACGTCCCTCCAAAACTGATGAAAAGACGAGAAGAAAACTGGTCTGGGAGGCGACCAAGAGGCCGACAGCGACATTACAGGAGCGGCAGGAATATCCGGCGAGTACTGGCCGTGTGGTCCATGTGACAACAATCTCCCATATTCTTCATATGTCCGGGCTATGGGGGAGAGGGGCGAGACGAAAGCCTCTTCTTACAAAGAAAAACATCCAAGCCGGGCTACTGCAAAAACACATCTGAGGTCTCCCAAAGGCCTGTGGGGAAAGGTGTTATGGTCTGATGAAACCAAGGGGGAACTTTTTGGACATAATTCTAAAAGATATGTTTGGCCCAAAAACAACACTGCCCATCACCAAAAGAACCCCCTCCCCACAGTGAAGCATGGCGGGGGCAGCATCAGGCTGCGTGGCTGGTTTTCTTTAGCTGGAACTGGGGCCTTAGATAAGATAGAGGGAATTATGAACAGTTCCAAATACCGGTCAATATTGGCCCAAAACCTTCCGGCTTCTGCTAGAAAGCTGAGCATGAAGAGGAACTTCATCTCTCAGCAGGACAACGACCCAAAGCATCATCCAAATCAGCAAAGGAACGGCTTCACCAGAAGAAGATTAAAGTTTTGGAATGGCCCAACCAGAGCCCAGACCTGAATCCGATTGACAATCTGCGGGGTGATCTGAAGAGGGCTGTGCACAGGAGACGCCCTCGCAATCTGACAGATTTGGAGTGTTTTTGCAAAGAAGAGTCACAATGTGCCATGCCGATAGACTCCTACCCAAAAAGACTGAGTGCTGTAATAAAATCAAAAGCTGCTTCAATAAAGTATTAGTTAAAGGGTGTGCACACTTATGCAACCATATTATTTTATTTTTATATTTTTTCTTCCCTCTACCTAAAATATTTCAGTTTGTTTTTCAATTGAGTTGTACAGTTTATAGGTCACATTAAAGGTGGAAAAAGTTCTGAAATGATTTATCTTTGTCTCATTTTTTTACAGCACAGAAACCTGACATTTTAACAAGGGTGTGTAAACTTTTTATATCCACTGTACGCACTGCACTGTTGCAGTTATTTCTGTTGAAAGCGTATAGGGACGTATTTCAGTAATAAATATATATATACGCACTGCACTGTTGCAGCTATTTCTGGTGAAAGCGTATACCTACACTATAGGTAGGTTAGCGGTTGGTCTCACGCTACACTGAGATACCTTTGCGGGGTGCGTATGGCTCTGATATGTTCCTGACAGGAATATATTGGCTAAAATCTCATTTTTTAACATCAGTGTGAGGATTTAGCCTTGAATTGTCAGTTGCATATTATCATGGTGCACCAATTGCAGTGATCTATTTACTCTTATATTTTCATCCACACATTATTTCATCTTGTGTGGAATGTTTTTTGTGGTACATGTGGTCCGCTGCCAGCATCCTGCATTGTATGCATTTTTGCTGGGGATTGTTGTAAGCAACGGATCACATGTGGAGGATCTGCTCCCTCAGTTATAAATACGCTACAGTATTTGGGGTTTGAGCATTTCCTCCCAGTAAGGCCACTTTATTCTGTGTTTTTTCTGAAAAGCATATAGTGGCCTATTTCAGTCCAACAAGAAATATATATTCTCAGGTCACTTCAGTTATTTCTGGTGAAAGCCTATAGGGGCGTATTTCAGTACTACAAGAAAAATACAGTATATTCTCAGTTCACTGTTGCAGTTATATCTGGTAAAGCCTTTACTGGCGGATTGCAGTAGAAAAAGAAATATACATTTGCCATTCGCTGGTGCACTGATATGTAGAAAAACCTTTAGTGACGTATATAAGTAGAAAAAGAAAAATACATTCGCCATTCACTGGTGCACTTATATCTTGATAAACCTCTATTGACGTATATAAGTAGAAAAATAAAAATATATTCAGCGTTCACTGTTGCAGGTATATGTGGTAAAGTCTTTAGTGGCGTATTTCTGTACGAAAATCAAGATATATTCAGCGTTCAGCGCTGCAGTTATATGTGGGAAAGTCCTTTTTTCGATATGGACTGAATTACGTTGTGTTGAAATTTTGTATTTACATTTCACACACTGCGCTCTTACGTGACAATGCCCACCAATACAGGTGAATACACTATACACTAACCCTGCACAAAAATGCGAAGTAATTCACACCAGCCCACATCTATCTGGGGTATTGCATACTGGACACCACGGGGACTTTTCTGCAGCACAGACACCACACGAGGACCGTGTCTTGCTCTTCCAGTGCGGACCTACTTCCTCCACTACGTCCCGTTCACTTCAGATCACTCCGCCTCAGGCACCGTTGTTTTTTTGAAACTGACAGCCTAAAACCCTCTGTTGAAAAGCCTTTAGAGGCTTATATACGTGGAAAAAGAAAAATATACTCGGCGTTCACTGTTCCAGTTTCATGTGGTAAAGCCTTTATAGGCATATATCAGTAGAAAAAGAAAAAGATATTCAGCTTTTAGCGCTGCACTTATATGTGGTAAAATCTTTTTGGAATTATTTTGGTGGGAAAAAAACTTGTATTCAGCATTAAGCGCTGCAATTACATGCGGTAAAATCTTTTTTGAGCAAAAATCTGCAAATAACAAAAAAGTTATAGGGGGTCACTTGTTTTAATTCAGGAGATGGTGCTCAAACCCTAAAATGGCTCACACCACCATTTATAAAAGGTAGGTATATGGATAAAAAGGATTGGGACTCTATTACTGGAGTCACAAAGAGTCACACAAAATAGATAAGAACTGGATTTTTATATCGAGTCTCATAATAAATAATAAATAGCGTCCATTCCAACATATGCATCTATATCAACATCCGCAAAGTCCATCAATAAAGCCTGTACATATAATAATAAACCTAATAATGACCTAAATATTCCGATCCTATCTCCATCAGATGTGCAAGAATATACAGTATATCTAATCCTTAGACATATAAGACTCACATAGAAGGCAAAGGATAGAAACTATCATAGAAACAATATATAGATAATGACATAGGAAACTTTCCATGGCATACAAGAATTCTTGATGACATAAAAACCTTTCAAAAAAAATTTCATAAATTTTTTTTTTCATAAAAAACTCTTCCATAAAAACCTCCCTAACAAAAAATTCCCTGACAAAAATTCTTCCATAAATCGTCTTCTCCTCAATCACTACTACTTACCACGTTTGTATATGTTTTAGTTTTTTTTTTTTTATGTTTTTGGTTTTATTTTTCATTTTTATTATTCTTTATTTTATCCATTTTCATGGTTACTCTTACTGGATTCACAATAGGATTCACCAGGATCAATCTATTTCTCTATTTTTATTGCAATATAAGAAACATATGAAATGAAGAAACAAACCGAGCAATCCCTGTGATCCTGCCTCTATATAATTTTAGTGATGAACAGCAGGGGCAATATTCGAATTTGCCTTATTTCGCGAATATTTGGGTGAATATTCGCCATATATTCGAGAATTCGCAAATTTGTGATCTCCAGTCATTATTTCCTTGATTGCGAAAATTCGCATAAAAATTTGCATCAATTGGTATTTTAAAAAAAAGAATATTTGCGATTACGAATATATTTTGCAATATTCTAAATATTCGCAAATTCTCAAAGTGCAGATATTCGCCATTAAAATTCGCAATTCGAATATTCGTGATCAACACTATATATTTTCTGTGTTAGGTGTTTCATTAATATGTAAGTCTTGATGTCTTCCAAGGCTTAGGGCCCTGACGAGCATTACACATTGGAATAAAGGACTACTGCAGTAGAGGTTATTAGGGATTAAAAACGATTACGTTGAAGAGAAAAATAAACATTTCTTAAAAGCTTCTCACTTGAAAAGATAACGTCTTCCCAACCCGCAGTCACACCTACAGCAGGGGCGCAGACATACATTCAGCATCTTGGCTCTGTTCTATCTCAGAAATTTAAGTGAGGTGGTGCCCGGAATTGAAAAGGACCCCAGGGAAATAAGTATAATGGTTTCTGGTCTGAATAATTTATGGGTCTGGTCTGGCATCTTAATTACTGGGGTCTGATTAAGGCTACATGCACACCACCGCAAAACACAAATGGCGTCCATGTGCGTTCCGCAATTTGCGGAATGGACCGGGCAGCCCATTATAGAGATGCCTATTCTTGTCCGCAAAACAGACAAGAATAGGACATGTTATATTTTTTTTGCGGGACTTGGAAACAGAGCAACGGATGCGGACAACACACGGAGTGCTGTCCGCATCTTTTGTGGCCCCACTGAAGTGAATGGGTCCGCAAAAACTGTGGCTCGGATGCGGACTAGAACAACGGTCGTGTGCATGAGGCATAGTTTAGAAGTTGGTCTGGGGAATGCATGAATTTTGGGATTTGTTCCGGGATCTCGTTAATTTAGAGGTAGGTTGTGGGGTCTGCGTTCTTTTAGGTTCTGTTCTAGGGGATGACTGAATTTAGGGCTTTTCTCTTGGTATCTTGAAGATCAGCATAATGGAGTTGGCTGTAAGTAGGACTTTTATGTGCATTGATCTAATCATTTCTCAGCATTATTTGGTTGTTGGAGAGCTTTTCTGATGACCGGTGATATATGTTTTTCTAGATACCAGCCGGCTCGTGTTCTGCAGCTTGTTTTCCAGGAACTCGATGATCTTCAAAAGAAAGCTATCACTCATGCTGCCATGACTGTATTCCATGTTCAGAGGGACGTATATCCAATATCTCCGGTAAATATCTCCTACTAGAGCGGGATCAATATACTTCAGGGGCAGGAGGTCGTGAGGATCAAACGGGACATTTAGGTGCCAGACATATGAAAGGAGGCTCACCAGACAAGGAGCGAAGGGGAAGAGATCATAGTTAATAAAGAGGGGACATAGGCCGCCAATAGATTCCTGTCATTTCAAATTAAAAGATGAGACAAAAACAGCAAAAAAAAAGTTAGATACAAAATTGTCATCTACAAAATTGACCACAAATACACATTTTTACTAACATAAACATTATCCTGCAAAAAATAAGCCTTCAATGTACCTGATTGATGAAAAAACAAAAGAATGTATAGCTCTTGGAAAGCAATGATGAAAAAATGTGTGTTGTCACAAAGGGGTTAAACCGCCAGCATTACCTTACAGATGATTTCATCTTGTTTCTAAACTTGGTTTTCTCTTTGCCGTCTGATGAGCCTAATCCGTAAAAAGGGCTTTTATTCCCTTGCCGGCGGTATGTAAATGAGGGTCTTAGTCAAGCCCGCCATGCCCCCTTCCCACCCCTCAGCATTTGATCGAGGCCCTGGTTTTCTTGTCATGTCGGAGTCATTCCTGCATTGAGCCGCTGAAAACAGTGGGAACGATGCGCACGTGCGGGAATAATGGTAACACAGCGCATGCGCGAGAGTTCAGGCTGGAATCCGACATGACAAGGAAACCGGGGCCATCAATCAAATGCTAAGGGATGGGAAGGGGCCACAATGAGATTGACTTCAATTGAGAAAGCCACCGCCCCCTTGACTTTAAGACCCTCATTTACATACCGCCTGCGGGGGAATAAACATCTTTTTTGAGAGGCGTCATTTCAGAGCGTCTCCTCCTCTTCCCGGCAGACATCTTCTATCTCCTCACATCTACGGCCTCATCATTCTTTACCAAGTGAGCTGGAATGTGTGTTTTTATCTTATCCTGTTCATGAAAGCGATCATTGACTGCTGGCTGATCTTGTGATCTGTACCATGGACAAAAAATATGGAAACAATGTGATGGCCAAAGTTTTTTGTGTTTCTGGAAATCAGGGCTGGGACAAGGTCCACCACCAACAGAGGCTGAGCTGCCCAAGTGCGCCCCCCCCCCCCAACTTGTGGAGTCTTTACTAAATACTGTTGTAATCACACATAAATATGCACAGTTTAATGTATCAATTAATGACGCACTGATATGGAGGATCTGTGGAGGACATTGTTATGGGGGGGATCTATGGTTGACACTGTTATGGGGCGGATCTATGGATGAAACTGTTATGGGGGGGATCTATGGATGACACTGTTATGGGGGATCTGTGGATGACACTGTTATGGGAGATCTATGGATGACAGTGTTATGGGGGATCTATGGATGACAGTGTTATGGGGGATCTATGGATGACACTGTTATGGAGGATCTGTGGATAGCACAATGTTATGGGGGGTCTGTGGATTGCACAATGTTATGGGGGATCTGTGGCTGACACTGTTATGGGGGATCTGTGGATGACAATGTTATGGGGGATCTGTGGATGTCACTGTTATGGGGGCACTGAGGATGACACTGTTATGGGGGATCTGTGGATGACACTGTTATAGGGGATCTGTGGATGACACTGTTATGGGGGATCTGTGGATGACACTGTTATGGGGGATCTGTGGATGTCACTGTTATGGGGGCACTGTAGATGACACTGTTATGGGGGATCTGTGGATGACACTGTTATAGGGGATCTGTGGATGACACTGTTATGGGGGATCTGTGGATGACACTGTTATGGGGGATCTGTGGATGACACTGTTATGGGAGATCTGTGGATGACAGTGCTATGAGGGATCTGTGGATGTCACTGTTATGAGGGCGCTGTGGATGACAATGTTATGGGGGATCTGTGGATGACAGTGCTATGAGGGATCTGTGGATGTCACTGTTATGGGGGATCTGTGGATGACAATGTTATGGGGGATCTATGGATGACACTGTTATGGAGGATCTGTGGATAGCACAATGTTATGGGGGGTCTGTGGATTGCACAATGTTATGGGGGATCTGTGGCTGACACTGTTATGGGGGATCTGTGGATGACAATGTTATGGGGGATCTGTGGATGTCACTGTTATGGGGGCACTGTGGATGACACTGTTATGGGGGATCTGTGGATGACACTGTTATAGGGGATCTGTGGATGACACTGTTATGGGGGATCTGTGGATGACACTGTTATGGGGGATCTGTGGATGTCACTGTTATGGGGGCATCTGTGGATGACACTGTTATGGGGGATCTGTGGATGACACTGTTATAGGGATCTGTGGATGACACTGTTATGGGGGATCTGTGGATGACACTGTTATGGGGATCTGTGGATGACACTGTTATGGGGGATCTGTGGATGACAGTGCTATGAGGGATCTGTGGATGTCACTGTTATGAGGCGCTGTGGATGACAATGTTATGGGGATCTGTGGATGACAGTGCTATGAGGGATCTGTGGATGTCACTGTTATGGGGGATCTGTGGATGACAATGTTATGGGGATCTGTGGATGACACTGTTATGGGGGATCTGTGGATGACACATGTTATGGGGGATCTGTGGATGTCACTGTTATGGGGGCACTGTGGATGACACTGTTATGGGGGATCTGTGGATGACACTGTTATAGGGGATCTGTGGATGACACTGTTATGGGGGATCTGTGGATGACACTGTTATGGGGGATCTGTGGATGACACTGTTATGGGGGATCTGTGGATGACACTGTTATAGGGGATCTGTGGATGACACTGTTATGGGGGATCTGTGGATGACACTGTTATGGGGATCTGTGGATGTCACTGTTATGGGGGCACTGTGGATGACACTGTTATGGGGGATCTGTGGATGACACTGTTATAGGGGATCTGTGGATGACACTGTTATGGGGGATCTGTGGATGACCACTGTTATGGGGGATCTGTGGATGACACTGTTATGGGGGATCTGTGGATGACAGTGCTATGAGGGATCTGTGGATGTCACTGTTATGGAGGGCGCTGTGGATGACACATGTTATGGGGGATCTGTGGATGACAGTGCTATGAGGGATCTGTGGATGTCACTGTTATGGGGGATCTGTGGATGACAATGTTATGGGGGATCTGTGGATGACACTGTTATGGGGGATCTGTGGATGACAATGTTATGGGGATCTGTGGATGTCACTGTTATGGGGGCATCTGTGGATGACACTGTTATGGGGGATCTGTGGATGACACTGTTATAGGGGATCTGTGGATGACACTGTTATGGGGGATCTGTGGATGACACTGTTATGGGGGATCTGTGGATGACACTGTTATGGGGGATCTGTGGATGACAGTGCTATGAGGGATCTGTGGATGTCACTGTTATGGGGGATCTGTGGATGACAATGTTATGGGGGATCTGTGGATGACACTGTTATGGGGGATCTGTGGATGACACTGTTATGGGGGATCTGTGGATGACACTGTTATGGGGGATCTGTGGATGACACTGTTATGGGGGATCTGTGGATGACACTGTTATGGGGGATCTGTGGATGACAGTGCTATGAGGGATCTGTGGATGACACTGTTATGGGGGATCTGTGGATGACACACTGTTATAGGGGATCTGTGGATGTCACTGTTATGGGTGATCTGTGGATGACACTGTTATGGGGGATCTGTGGATGACACTGTTATGGGGGATCTGTGGATGACACTGTTATAGGGGATCTGTGGATGACACACTGTTATGGGGGATCTGTGGATGACACACTGTTATGGGGGATCTCTGGATGACGCATTGTTATGGGGATCTGTGGATGGCACTGTTATGGGGGATCTGTGGATGACACTGTTATGGGGGATCTGTGGATGACACTGTTGTGGGGATCTGTGGATGACGCATTGTTATGGGGGGATCTGTGGATGACACTGCTATGGGGATCTGTGGATGTCACTGTTATGGGGGATCTGTGGATGACACTGTTATGGGGGATCTGTGGATGACACACTGTTATGGGGATCTGTGGATGACACTGTTATGAGGGATCTGTGGATGACACTGTTATGAGGGATCTGTGGATGACACTGTTATGGGGGATCTGTGGATGTCACTGTTATGGGGGATCTGTGGATGGACACTGTTATGGGGGATCTGTGGATGTCACTGTTATGGGGGATCTGTGGATGACACTGTTATGGGGGATCTGTGGATGACACTGTTATGGGGGGATCTGTGGATGACACACTGTTATGGGGGATCTGTGGATGACACACTGTTATGGGGGATCTGTGGATGACACTGTTATGGGGGATCTGTGGAGGACACTGTTATGGGGGATCTGTGGATGACACTGTTATGGGGATCTGTGGATGACACTGTTATGGGGGATCTGTGGATGACTCACTGTTATGGGGGATCTGTGGATGACGCATTGTTATGGGGGGATCTGTGGATGACACTGCTATGGGGATCTGTGGATGTCACTGTTTTGGGGGATCTGTGGATGACACTGTTATGGGGGATCTGTGGATGACACACTGTTATGGGGATCTGTGGATGACACTGTTATGGGGGATCTGTGGATGACACACTGTTATGGGGGATCTGTGGATGACACTGTTATGGGGGATCTGTGGAGGACACTGTTATGGGGGATCTGTGGATGACACTGTTATGGGGGATCTGTGGATGACACTGTTATGGGGGATCTGTGGATGGCACTGTTATGGATTGTGACTCACAATGGATATTGGGGGCCAGCAAATTACAAGGAAGGCGGGGGTGGGGATGATTGATAACATACATATCTAAATGGCTGGGGGTGAGGGCTTGACTTGAGCATCTACTGATCAGAGCATTAGAATAGCAGGAATAAATAACATCTAAATGTCTGGTGGGGTAGATGGGGGTAGGACAAGGGCTGATGGGGAAGGGGGACTGGGTTAGATAATCTATACTGACATACATATGACACACACATATATACTGACATACATATGACACACACATATATACTGACATACATATGACACACACATATATACTGACATACATATGACACACACATACATACTGACATACATATGACACACACATATATACTGACATACATATGACACACACATATATACTGACATACATATGACACACACACATACATACTGACATACATATGACACACACATATATACTGACATACATATGACACACACATACATACTGACATACATATGACACACACACATATATACTGACATACATATGACACACACATACATACTGACATACATATGACACACACATACATACTGACATACATATGACACACACATATATACTGACATACATATGACACACACATATATACTGACATACATATGACACACACATATATACTGACATACATATGACACACACATACATACTGACATACATATGACACACACATATATACTGACATACATATGACACACACATATATACTGACATACATATGACACACACATACATACTGACATACATATGACACACACATATATACTGACATACATATGACACACACATATATACTGACATACATATGACACACACATACATACTGACATACATATGACACACACATACATACTGACATACATATGACACACACATACATACTGACATACATATGACACACACATATATACTGACATACATATGACACACACACATACATACTGACATACATATGACACACACATATATACTGACATACATATGACACACACATACATACTGACATACATATGACACACACATATATACTGACATACATATGACACACACATATATACTGACATACATATGACACACACATATATACTGACATACATATGACACACACATATATACTGACATACATATGACACACACATACATACTGACATACATATGACACACACATATATACTGACATACATATGACACACACATACATACTGACATACATATGACACACACATATATACTGACATACATATGACACACACATATATACTGACATACATATGACACACACATATATACTGACATACATATGACACACACATACATACTGACATACATATGACACACACATATATACTGACATACATATGACACACACATACATACTGACATACATATGACACACACATATATACTGACATACATATGACACACACATACATACTGACATACATATGACACACACTATATACTGACATACATATGACACACATATATACTGACATACATATGACACACACATATATACTGACATACATATGACACACACATACATACTGACATACATATGACACACACATATATACTGACATACATATGACACACACATATATACTGACATACATATGACACACACATATATACTGACATACATATGACACACACATATATACTGACATACATATGACACACACATACATACTGACATACATATGACACACACATATATACTGACATACATATGACACACACATATATACTGACATACATATGACACACACATACATACTGACATACATATGACACACACATACATACTGACATACATATGACACACACATATATACTGACATACATATGACACACACATATATACTGACATACATATGACACACACATACATACTGACATACATATGACACACACATATATACTGACATACATATGACACACACATATATACTGACATACATATGACACACACATATATACTGACATACATATGACACACATACATACTGACATACATATGACACACACATATATACTGACATACATATGACACACACATACATACTGACATACATATGACACACACATATATACTGACATACATATGACACACACATACATACTGACATACATATGACACACACATATATACTGACATACATATGACACACACATATATACTGACATACATATGACACACACATACATACTGACATACATATGACACACACATATATACTGACATACATATGACACAACACATATATACTGACATACATATGACACACACATATATACTGACATACATATGACACACACATATATACTGACATACATATGACACACACATATATACTGACATACATATGACACACACATATATACTGACATACATATGACACACACATACATACTGACATACATATGACACACACATACATACTGACATACATATGACACACACATATATACTGACATACATATGACACACATATATACTGACATACATATGACACACACATACATACTGACATACATATGACACACACATACATACTGACATACATATGACACACACATATATACTGACATACATATGACACACACATATATACTGACATACATATGACACACACATATATACTGACATACATATGACACACACATATATACTGACATACATATGACACACACATACATACTGACATACATATGACACACACATATATACTGACATACATATGACACACACATACATACTGACATACATATGACACACACATACATACTGACATACATATGACACACACATATATACTGACATACATATGACACACACATATATACTGACATACATATGACACACACATATATACTGACATACATATGACACACACATATATACTGACATACATATGACACACACATACATACTGACATACATATGACACACACATATATACTGACATACATATGACACACACATACATACTGACATACATATGACACACACATATGACTACATACATATACTGACATACATATGACACACACATATATACTGACATACATATGACACACACATACATACTGACATACATATGACACACACATATATACTGACATACATATGACACACACATATATACTGACATACATATGACACACACATATATACTGACATACATATGACACACACATACATACTGACATACATATGACACACACATATATACTGACATACATATGACACACATACATATACTGACATACATATGACACACACATATATACTGACATACATATGACACACACATACATACTGACATACATATGACACACACATATATACTGACATACATATGACACACACATACATACTGACATACATATGACACACACATACATACTGACATACATATGACACACACATATATACTGACATACATATGACACACACATACATACTGACATACATATGACACACACATATATACTGACATACATATGACACACACATACATACTGACATACATATGACACACACATACATACTGACATACATATGACACACACATATATACTGACATACATATGACACACACATACATACTGACATACATATGACACACACATACATACTGACATACATATGACACACACATATATACTGACATACATATGACACACACATACTGACATACATATGACACACACATATATACTGACATACATATGACACACACATATATACTGACATACATATGACACACACATACATACTGACATACATATGACACACACATATATACTGACATACATATGACACACACATACATACTGACATACATATGACACACACATATATACTGACATACATATGACACACACATATATACTGACATACATATGACACACACATATATACTGACATACATATGACACACACATATATACTGACATACATATGACACACACATATATACTGACATACATATGACACACACATATATACTGACATACATATGACACACACATATATACTGACATACATATGACACACACATACATACTGACATACATATGACACACACATACATACTGACATACATATGACACACACATATATACTGACATACATATGACACACACATATATACTGACATACATATGACACACACATATATACTGACATACATATGACACACACATATATACTGACATACATATGACACACATACATACTGACATACATATGACACACACATACATACTGACATACATATGACACACACATATATACTGACATACATATGACACACACATATATACTGACATACATATGACACACACATATATACTGACATACATATGACACACACATACATACTGACATACATATGACACACACATATATACTGACATACATATGACACACACATATATACTGACATACATATGACACACACATATATACTGACATACATATGACACACACATACATACATGACATACATATGACACACACATACATACTGACATACATATGACACACACATACATACTGACATACATATGACACACACATACATACTGACATACATATGACACACACATATATACTGACATACATATGACACACACACATACATACTGACATACATATGACACACACATATATACTGACATACATATGACACACACATACATACTGACATACATATGACACACACATATATACTGACATACATATGACACACACATATATACTGACATACATATGACACACACATATATACTGACATACATATGACACACACATACATACTGACATACATATGACACACACATATATACTGACATACATATGACACACACATACATACTGACATACATATGACACACACATACATACTGACATACATATGACACACACATACATACTGACATACATATGACACACACATATATACTGACATACATATGACACACACATACATACTGACATACATATGACACACACATACATACTGACATACATATGACACACACATATATACTGACATACATATGACACACACATACATACTGACATACATATGACACACACATATATACTGACATACATATGACACACACATATATACTGACATACATATGACACACACATATATACTGACATACATATGACACACACATATATACTGACATACATATGACACACACATATATACTGACATACATATGACACACACATATATACTGACATACATATGACACACACATACATACTGACATACATATGACACACACATATATACTGACATACATATGACACACACATATATACTGACATACATATGACACACATATATACTGACATACATATGACACACACATACATACTGACATACATATGACACACACATACATACTGACATACATATGACACACACATATATACTGACATACATATGACACACACATATATACTGACATACATATGACACACACATATATACTGACATACATATGACACACACATATATACTGACATACATATGACACACACATACATACTGACATACATATGACACACACATACATACTGACATACATATGACACACACATACATACTGACATACATATGACACACACATACATACTGACATACATATGACACACACATATATACTGACATACATATGACACACACATACATACTGACATACATATGACACACACATATATACTGACATACATATGACACACACATACATACTGACATACATATGACACACACATACATACTGACATACATATGACACACACATATATACTGACATACATATGACACACACATACATACTGACATACATATGACACACACATATATACTGACATACATATGACACACACACATACATACTGACATACATATGACACACACATACATACTGACATACATATGACACACACATACATACTGACATACATATGACACACACATACATACTGACATACATATGACACACACATATATACTGACATACATATGACACACACATACATACTGACATACATATGACACACACACATATATACTGACATACATATGACACACACATACATACTGACATACATATGACACACACATATATACTGACATACATATGACACACACATATATACTGACATACATATGACACACACATACATACTGACATACATATGACACACACATACATACTGACATACATATGACACACACATACATACTGACATACATATGACACACACATATATACTGACATACATATGACACACACATATATACTGACATACATATGACACACACATACATACTGACATACATATGACACACACATACATACTGACATACATATGACACACACATACATACTGACATACATATGACACACACATACATACTGACATACATATGACACACACATACATACTGACATACATATGACACACACATATATACTGACATACATATGACACACACTATATACTGACATACATATGACACACACATATATACTGACATACATATGACACACACATATATACTGACATACATATGACACACACATATATACTGACATACATATGACACACACATATATACTGACATACATATGACACACACATACATACTGACATACATATGACACACACATATATACTGACATACATATGACACACACATATATACTGACATACATATGACACACACATATATACTGACATACATATGACACACACATATATACTGACATACATATGACACACACATATATACTGACATACATATGACACACACATATATACTGACATACATATGACACACACATATATACTGACATACATATGACACACACATATATACTGACATACATATGACACACACATACATACTGACATACATATGACACACACATATATACTGACATACATATGACACACACATACATACTGACATACATATGACACACACATATATACTGACATACATATGACACACACATATATACTGACATACATATGACACACACATATATACTGACATACATATGACACACACATACATACTGACATACATATGACACACACATACATACTGACATACATATGACACACACATACATACTGACATACATATGACACACACATATATACTGACATACATATGACACACACATACATACTGACATACATATGACACACACATATATACTGACATACATATGACACACACATACATACTGACATACATATGACACACACATACATACTGACATACATATGACACACACATATATACTGACATACATATGACACACACATACATACTGACATACATATGACACACACATATATACTGACATACATATGACACACACATATATACTGACATACATATGACACACACATATATACTGACATACATATGACACACACATATATACTGACATACATATGACACACACATACATACTGACATACATATGACACACACATATATACTGACATACATATGACACACACATACATACTGACATACATATGACACACATATATACTGACATACATATGACACACACATATATACTGACATACATATGACACACACATACATACTGACATACATATGACACACACATATATACTGACATACATATGACACACACATATATACTGACATACATATGACACACACATATATACTGACATACATATGACACACACATACATACTGACATACATATGACACACACATACATACTGACATACATATGACACACACATATATACTGACATACATATGACACACACATATATACTGACATACATATGACACACACATATATACTGACATACATATGACACACACATATATACTGACATACATATGACACACACATATATACTGACATACATATGACACACACATATATACTGACATACATATGACACACACATACATACTGACATACATATGACACACACATACATACTGACATACATATGACACACACATATATACTGACATACATATGACACACACATACATACTGACATACATATGACACACACATACATACTGACATACATATGACACACACATATATACTGACATACATATGACACACACATACATACTGACATACATATGACACACACATACATACTGACATACATATGACACACACATATATACTGACATACATATGACACACATACATACTGACATACATATGACACACACATATATACTGACATACATATGACACACACATACATACTGACATACATATGACACACACATATATACTGACATACATATGACACACACATACATACTGACATACATATGACACACACATATATACTGACATACATATGACACACACATATATACTGACATACATATGACACACACATACATACTGACATACATATGACACACACATATATACTGACATACATATGACACACACATATATACTGACATACATATGACACACATACATACTGACATACATATGACACACACATATATACTGACATACATATGACACACACATATATACTGACATACATATGACACACACATACATACTGACATACATATGACACACACATATATACTGACATACATATGACACACACATACATACTGACATACATATGACACACACATATATACTGACATACATATGACACACACATATATACTGACATACATATGACACACACATATATACTGACATACATATGACACACATATATACTGACATACATATGACACACACATATATACTGACATACATATGACACACACATATATACTGACATACATATGACACACACATATATACTGACATACATATGACACACACATATATACTGACATACATATGACACACACATATATACTGACATACATATGACACACACATACATACTGACATACATATGACACACACATATATACTGACATACATATGACACACACATACATACTGACATACATATGACACACACATACATACTGACATACATATGACACACACATATATACTGACATACATATGACACACACATACATACTGACATACATATGACACACACATACATACTGACATACATATGACACACACATATATACTGACATACATATGACACACACATACATACTGACATACATATGACACACACATATATACTGACATACATATGACACACACATACATACTGACATACATATGACACACACATATATACTGACATACATATGACACACACATATATACTGACATACATATGACACACACATACATACTGACATACATATGACACACACATATATACTGACATACATATGACACACACATATATACTGACATACATATGACACACACATATATACTGACATACATATGACACACACATATATACTGACATACATATGACACACACATACATACTGACATACATATGACACACACATATATACTGACATACATATGACACACACATACATACTGACATACATATGACACACACATATATACTGACATACATATGACACACACATATATACTGACATACATATGACACACACATACATACTGACATACATATGACACACACATACATACTGACATACATATGACACACACATACATACTGACATACATATGACACACACATACATACTGACATACATATGACACACACATATATACTGACATACATATGACACACACATATATACTGACATACATATGACACACACATATATACTGACATACATATGACACACACATACATACTGACATACATATGACACACACATATATACTGACATACATATGACACACACATATATACTGACATACATATGACACACACATATATACTGACATACATATGACACACACATATATACTGACATACATATGACACACACATACATACTGACATACATATGACACACATATATACTGACATACATATGACACACACATATATACTGACATACATATGACACACACATACATACTGACATACATATGACACACACATATATACTGACATACATATGACACACACATATATACTGACATACATATGACACACACATATATACTGACATACATATGACACACACATACATACTGACATACATATGACACACACATACATACTGACATACATATGACACACACATACATACTGACATACATATGACACACACATACATACTGACATACATATGACACACACATATATACTGACATACATATGACACACACATATATACTGACATACATATGACACACACATACATACTGACATACATATGACACACACATATATACTGACATACATATGACACACACATACATACTGACATACATATGACACACACATATATACTGACATACATATGACACACACATACATACTGACATACATATGACACACACATATATACTGACATACATATGACACACACATATATACTGACATACATATGACACACACATATATACTGACATACATATGACACACACATATATACTGACATACATATGACACACACATACATACTGACATACATATGACACACACATATATACTGACATACATATGACACACACATACATACTGACATACATATGACACACACATATATACAGACATACATATGACACACACATATATACTGACATACATATGACACACACACACATACTGACATACATATGACACACACATACATACTGACATACATATGACACACACATACATACTGACATACATATGACACACACATATATACAGACATACATATGACACACACATATATACAGACATACATATGACACACACACACATACTGACATACATATGACACACACATACATACTGACATACATATGGCACACACACATACTGACATACATATGACACACACACACACACATACTGACATACATATGACACACACATATATACAGACATACATATTACACACATACATAAAAACACACAATATGCACATTACATTACTGCCATTCCATTCCCTTTAACCCCTTACATTTTCTGCACATACAGTCTCTGGTGACTTGGAGGGAGAGGCAGGCTGCAGAGTATTCCTCCTCCTCCTCCTCCTTCTCTGTCCCGACGCTGCTCTTCTCTCTGTGCTGGGGTAGGGGGGTGTGAATCTCTGGTGCACACACAGGCAGGAAGTCAGGGGCTGGGGAAGGTACGGAGCTGCAGCACACTGCACTAGACGGAGGGAGGGAGGAAGAACACCACTAGGGGGCGCAGGACCGGCTGTTACAGCAGCAGAGCGCAGAAATGGATGCTCTGCTGCTAATACAGCTACACGGCAGCAGCAGGGACTTGGTGAGAGTGCCCTGTGCCTGCGCCCTGAGGCTTGAGCCTCCTCAGCCTCTGTGTCGGCCCGGCCCTGCTGGAAATGGTACTCAACACAACCATGACGCTTTCTATTAATACCATGCGCCATACTAAGCACATCTCTATTCTTGACTTGTATTGGTATATACCTTCCATATCAGGCATTCTGCTAACACAATCACTAAACATTATGAAAAAACCTTATCGTACCACGGTCACAAAGACTCATGTCAGAATAATCTATTTGTGTAAAATCAGAATTATTTGGTTGCTGCACGAGCACAAACTGTTGTAGTTGAGTAATGGGCAAATTCATGCCATTGTAGACAACTCGCGTATTAGACGGTATGAAAACGAATGAACATTGACGCCACGTATGTGATATTCCAATAGGACCTTGTAATCAGATGTATTTTTATGTTATTTCCAGATAGTGAAAATTGCCAAAAGTGTCCTGAAGATCAATGGCCAAATGAGGAAAAAGACGAGTGTATTCCAAAGTTGGTCGAGTTTCTGTCATACGAGCAGGACATAATGGCTGCAGTGTTCTCCTCCGTGTCTGGACTTTTTCTTATTATAACCAGCTCTGTATCAGCAATTTTCCTTTTATTCTTGGACACACCCATAGTAAAAGCCAATAATCGGAACACCAGCTTCATTCTTCTTCTATCCCTCAAGTTCAGTTTATTGTGCGTGTTCCTGTTCATTGGTCGCCCAGATGATATAACCTGCATGCTACGACAAATCTCCATCGGGGTCACCTTCACTGTTGCAGTGTCTTCTATCTTGGCCAAGACCATTATGGTTTCCATCGCTTTCAAAGCCACTAGACCTGGAAGCTCCTGGAGGAAATGGCTGGGGGTTAAACTGCCCAATTCTGTAGTCC
Organism: Bufotes viridis; assembly: GCA_033119425.1. Lineage (NCBI taxonomy): Eukaryota > Metazoa > Chordata > Amphibia > Anura > Bufonidae > Bufotes > Bufotes viridis. The sequence continues at coordinate 598,966,551 of CM065589.1, read as the reverse complement.
TGATCTGCTCCCTCGTTCAGTTTCTGAATGGAATTATTTGGTTGTCAATTTCCTCTCCATTTCAGGAGATGGACATTGATTCCTTTTCTGGAAAGATCATCATCCAGTGTAATGAAGGCTCTGTTGTGGCCTTTTATTTCATGCTGGGTTATCTGGGGCTTCTGGCAGCTGTGAGTTTTATGCTAGCGTTCATGGTGAGGACATTACCTGATATATTTAATGAGGCCAAGTACATCACCTTCAGCATGCTGGTCTTCTGCAGTGTCTGGATCTGCGCCATCCCAGCTTATGTGAGCAGTAAGGGGAAGAGCATGATCATGGTAGAGATATTTTCTATATTGGCTTCAGAATTTGGCATTTTGAGCTGTATATTTTTTCCCAAATGCTACAATATTATCATGAGGCCAGAGATGATCAGTAGAAGAAATTTCCTGGAGAAACAATAATTCATGTACTGAATGTACATAATGTAATAAAAAGTTCAAATTTACTCACCGAAATGTCTACTTTCCATGAGTCCCGAAGCAGCCACACTAAAGGGTTAAACTTAATTTTTTCTACTAGAACAGAAGAAAAACAATTTATTATTTAAATTAATCAAAACTGCCCAGGGGCAGAACGCTATAATAATCCCGCTGAGACAATAAAAAGATGTATAAGGACGCAGAAGGAAAATATTTAGAGATGAGCGAATTTTTCAAGAATTCGATTCGCCGGTTCACCAAATTTTTCGGGAAAAAATATATTCATGGTGCATTATGTAAAAAAAAAAAAAGCTATTTCCCAGCTGCTGAGAGCCTTTTTAGTGGTGTAGAACACTGTGCCTTGCAGTAACACACATAGGGAGTCTGCTGTGGTAGTGAAATAATACTGTGAGTCCGTATGACATGCAGATGACAGGCGTCGCTCTTAGAATCACTGCACACTTCACTTATTTGGGCAGTCACGGGGCCAAAACTGACCAAATAACTGAATTATCAACTCAGCCTTACAGGTCAATGTTAGCTCCAAGAAGAAGCGCAATCCTTTTACACGGTCGTCAGCTGATTCCACATAGATGTCTACAGAACCTGTTCTATTAAACACTTATACAAGTAGAGCCCCCCGACAGAGTGGAGAGGGTGACAGCAGTAAGTTTGTGTTGACGTCACTGATTAATTTTCCCCATTCTCTGATCCGTCAGAACAATTACCCAGAAAAAACGGATCCTGTCTGTGGAGCATCTCCCTTCACTTGGTTAGCATTTGCTCAATAATCCATCAGTATTGCTAAAGGCAAAAAAAGCGGAGTAGATCTAAATCAGAGATGAGAAGTGAATATTTGCATGTCTTCTGTGTTTCCTACCCACTCCTGCTTTTGGCTACCAAATTATAAGCCAATTCTGATAGGACCATACAGGCCATACAGCTGCTACACAGACAGGATCCGTTGTGCGTCTCATTTTCCCTTCATTCTGACAGATCAGAAGAAGTGTCAAATAAATGATGATGTCAGTCAGGCTGAAAGACAAAATAGTGTCCCAGTCATGAAGTGGGCAGGGTGGGAACAGCATGAGAAGTCCACAGAGTGGCCCTATGACATAGTCTAGAGGTGGCGGCAGCATGAGGAGACCACAGAGTGGCACAATGACATAGTCTGGAGGTGGCGGCAGCATGAGTAGGCCACAGAGTGGCACAATGACATAGTCTGGAGGTGGCGGCAGCATGAGTAGGCTACAGAGTTGCACAATGACAGAGTATGGAGGTGGCAGCAGCATGAGGAGACCACAAAGTGGCACAATGACAGAGTCTGGAGGTGGCGACAGCATGAGTTGGCCAAAGAGTTGCACAATGACAGAGTCTGGAGGTGGCGCCAGCATAAGTAGGCCACAGAGCGGCACAATGACAGAGTCTGGAGGTGGCAGCAGCATGGGGAGACCACAGAGTGGCACAATGACAGAGTCTGGAGGTGGCAGCAGCATGAGGAGTCCACAGAGTGGCACAATAACAGAGTCTGGAGGTGGCAGCAGCATGAGGAGACTACAGAGCGGCACAATGACATAGACTAGAGGTGGCGACAGCATGAGTTAGCCACAGAGTTGCACAATACCAGAGTCTGGAGGTGGCGGCAGCATGAGTAGGCCACAGAGTTGCACAATGACAGAGTCTGGAGGTGGCGGCAGCATGAGTAGGCCACAGAGCGGCACAATCACAGAATCTGGAGGTGGCGGCAGCATGAGTAGGCCACAAAGCGGCACAATGACAGAGTCTGGAGGTGGCGACAGCATGAGTAGGCCACAGAGCAGCACAATGACATAGTCTGGAGGTGGCGTTAGCATCAGGAGGACACAGAGTGCTAAGGTGACATACTGTGGAGGTGGGTGGCAATACCAGTACCTGCTGAAGATGGTGGGTGAAAGAAGAAGCACTTAGCATCAGATATGTGGCATCAGGCGGGTAACAGCATCAGAATAGTAGCGTAGCCATAAAAAAAACGTGTCTTTTGTCAAATTCTTGGTGTGTCACCATGGATGATCTAGTCTGATTCATCAGGCATTGGTGTGTGGAAATCCTGGCTGATCCACGCCTGATTCATCTTGATGCAGTGTCCCACTATGTGCTATATGTGGCCACTTTAAACTCTTGCTAAATGTCATATCAAATGTATTGTGGTATCATGCTGTAATTCCCTTTAACAGGCTGGCAGTGTCCTTTACTTTTATTCGCTCCTAGGGGGTGCTGGCACCGCTTATATATATAGCTGGGGGGGGGGGGTGTAAAGTTAGTGTGATTATAATGAAGAGATGAGGAAGTTAATGGTGAAGGTGGAAATTTGTATTTTTCTCCAAAATAATTCAAAAAAGATTTTACCGCATATAAGTACAGCGCTTAACGCAGAATACAAGATTTTTGTCCTACGAAATATTTAAAAAAAGATTTTACCGTAAATACAGATGTAGCAGTGGTAAGACCCAAACCCTTAACTCAAATTTCATTATCTCATCGCGTTATCTTGAAACAAAAGCCATTGAGAAGCAATTGCTTAACGCGTTTAGTTAACCCTACTACATCCGTAAATGCAGCGCTTAATGCTGAAAACTTTTTCCACCAAAATAAGTCACAAAAGATTTTACCACGTATAACTGCAGCGCTGATTACAATTTTTTTTCTCCACTAAAATAATTTTAAAAAGATTCAATTATTAAAAAAGATTAATTTCTTGTTGGACTGAAATAGGCCACTATACGCTTTTACCAGAAATAACTGCACTAGGGCAGTGCCTATATATTTTTCTTTTTTTACTAAAATACGCGTCTATATGCTTTCACCAGAAATAACTTCAGAAGTGACCTGAGAATATATATTTCTTTTTAGACTAAAATAGGCCACTATACTCTTTCACCAGAACTAACTGCCACAGTGCAGTGCGTATATATTTTTCTTTTTTTTACTGAAATACACCTCTATATGCTTTCACCAGAAATAACTTCAGAAGTGACCTGAGAATATATATTTCTTGTTGGACTGAAATAGGCCACTATTCGCTTTTACCAGAAATAACTGCTACAGTGCAGTGCGTATATATTTTTCTTTTTTTTACTGAAATACGCATCTATACTCTTTCACCAGAAATAACTTCAGAAGTGACCTGAGAATATATATTTCTTGTTGGACTGAAATAGGCCACTATTCGCTTTTACCAGAAATAACTGCTACAGTGTAGTGCGTATATATTTTTCTTTTTTTACTGAAATACGCATCTATACGCTTTCACCAGAAATAACTGCAGAAGTGACCTGAGAATATATATTTCTTGTTGGATTGAAATAGGCCACTATATGCTTTCACCAGAAATAACTGCAACACTGCAGTGCGTATATATTTTTCTTTTTTTACTGAAATACACGTCTATTTGCTTTCACCAGAAATAACTGCAGAAGTGACCTGAGAATATATATTTCTTGTTGTATACACACCAAAAAAAGGGGTTCCTTATAACAGTAATTGATCCGATATCGCCTAGACAATAACAACCAATAAAGAATATCCAGATCACAAAATCAAAAAATACTCATCACAATAATCATTTATCCAAAAATTAACAAAATTGTATTAATTACATAATATATGGTATCACATTATTGGCAGTGATGATGTTTTTTAAGGTTTAATAATTTGCAAAATATTTATGTATAAACCACATAATTTGGATATGTTGATCATATTTTTATGTGGGAACAACACAATTTAAGATGTGTATATGTATTATATTAGAGTGTTGTTATTGTGGGGACATTATATGCACTTAAATTATATGAACTGTAGTGTTAAGAGGATTGATGGTCCAATGATTGCGGCACGAATGATTTATATCTGAAAATATCTACCTATAATGGTTTGGGAGCAAACACGACTCCAGATGTGCTAGGTCTTTTTATTTCTATGTTATACTGCACAGCAATAAATGTATAAAACACAAAAGAAATGACTTTGGGCAAAAGCTATTGCTATTTCCACAACTGAGATGGCTCCCATTGTGCGCGCGTCTCAGCCGCGGCCATGATGACGCGATCCTGCCCTCCGTTTGATGCGTTCCACGTTCTTTTGAGCATGGTCGCCTCTTGCTGATGTCATGATCGTGCGCATACACGTGCCGCTGGCGCGAGGTGAGCCGCGCACCATATAATAGGATGTGAGCCTGATTGTATATCTCAGGTGAGGATAATTTGATATTGCCCATGTAGGATATGATTGGCTCACAGGTAACATCTATGCCCGCCCCATGACTATAAATGTTTCTAAGTTGATCCACACATTAGATGGCAAGAAAAAACAGACTGGATCGCACATCCACAATGCTTAACCCTTGATATACGCTCTTCAGCTAAATACTATGATACTAACCCCCCATATCGCATGCAGATAATGGAGACATTAGTTTACATTTTGATCAAAAGGTAGTAAGCCCACTCACCAACGTCACGGTTGTCTCCTAGAGCGGGTATCTACTCTGTCCATAATCTGACGAAGGCGCCATGTTGCATGGCGACACGTGGCACCATCCTAGCAGGCCGCAGCTACGCAGGCCAGCCAGAAAAGCACCACGACAACAGAGGCCACCATGCAGCATAGCACCGTCTGAACAGGAGCCTAATGCAACCTGCTCAGTACTAACAGAAACAAGACTAACACTAGTAGGTCAGACGGTGCTATGCTGCATGGTGGCCTCTGCTGTCGTGGTGCTTTTCTGGCTGGCCTGCGTAGCTGCGGCCTGCTGGGATGGTGCCACGTGTCGCCATGCAGCATGGCGCCTTCGTCAGATTATGGACAGAGTAGATACCCGCTCTAGGAGACAACCGTGACGTTGGTGAGTGGGCTTACTACCTTTTGATCAAAATGTAAACTAATGTCTCCATTATCTGCATGCGATATGGGGGGTTAGTATCATAGTATTTAGCTGAAGAGCGTATATCAAGGATTAAGCATTGTGGATGTGCGATCCAGTCTGTTTTTTCTTGCCATTTGATCCACACATTAGACCCCTTGAAAAAGCTGATGGCGAAACGCGCATCGGGGGCGTGATTGGTGTGGCAACAGTGGTTGATACTTGGGTTAGTATGCATTTCACCATATATTATGTAATTAATAAAATGTTGTTAATTTTTGGATAAATGATTATTGTGATGAGTATTTTTTGATTTTGTGATCTGGATATTCTTTATTGGTTGTTATTATATATTTCTTGTTGGACTGAAATAGGCCCCTATACGCTTTCACCAGAAATAACTGCAGAAGTGAAATGCGTATATCTTTTTCTTGTAGTACTGAATAAGATACTAAGATCTAAGCCTCTAAAGGCTTTTCAACATAACGCAGCCCAATAACAAAAAGCTGGAATGACAGAGCCGTCTAATCACTATTTAGATCCCCAAACAATCGTTCCCTGCACTTGTAAATCACTTTCCTATCACTGTCCCTAGCGCCGTCTGACGTCTCTCCCTGCACTAAGATGCTGTGAAATGATTCCTCCCTATCCTTTCCCTGCACTTATAAATCGTTTTTTCTGTCTTTTTTTTCCACAATAGTTTTTCCACTTGCTGTTCCTAGCGCCTTCACATGTCTGTCCCTGCACTCTGAATGCTGGAAAATGTCTGACTGCAAGATGGCCGCCGCATTTATAGGGCTGTCACATCAAGAGCTGGCTGGCTGCTGAATTGAATCGTTGTGAATCTAATTTTTCCCCAAATTCTAAACGAATTCCACTTTGTCAGCTTCGATTTGCTCATCTCTAAAAATATTTAATGGGTGGGATAAATTTGTGTTGCTTCGGGACATGGAAAGAAGAAATTTCGGTAAATTTGAACTTTCCATCTCATCCCTCAGCAGCACAATAAAAAAAGCACAAGCAATATAAAAATAGAAGGGGAGGAATTAGGAAATCGCCTTCTTCCAAAGGCTGAGTTCATACTGACAGAGATGTGTAGCTTGTAATGCTTGATGAATGTGCCTGGAGACGACCACATATCAGCTCCGCAGATTTGATCGAGGGAAAGTTGACCAACTCTGCCCTCAAAGTGGATGTAGTTCTGGTGGAATACGCCCTGATGTTCAACTGAGAGGTATGGCCATTAGCAGAGTAGGCTTTGGAGATAACACACTCGATCCATCTAGATAAAGAGGCAGTCCTGAGTTTTTTCAAAATAAAGAAGCAGTGGTCTCTTTACATCCTGCAAATGTTTAGACTGGTCTTCATTCTGATGCTGAGCTAAAAATACTGGTAATTTCTTGATTTAAAGCAACAGATGATGAAACTTTGGGCAGAAAGTCAGGTTTCAGTCTCAGTATTATACAGTCTTGACAGGATCTAAAATATGGTTCCTTACAGCAGAGGGCCTGGATTTCTCCTACTTGCCTGGCAGAGGTGATGAGCACGAGAAACAACGCTTTCCAAGACAGGAATTTCAAATCCACAATCTCAAGTGGTTCAAAGAGAGTCGAAACTAGGCCGTCCAGGACTGTAGGCAGATCCCAAGAAGTATGATGCCCCTGACTAGTGGCCTGAGATTCTTAATTATCCTAAAGAATCTTCCTTCTAGAGGTTGATTAGAAAACCTCCCATTAAACAATGCATTGAGAGGAAGATATGGACCTTAAAAGTGTTAAATCGGAGACCTTTCTAAAAACCTTGAAGGAACATTGAAGGAATTTGAGCAATTTGGAAACATTCGGAGAAGAATAACCCATCCTAACACAACTTGAAGAGAAGGATCTGGATACTCGATTATAGACTTTAATAGTGGATTGTCTTCTAGAGGCCACTAGGATCTGAATAACCTTGTCTGTCAGGTCCACATCCCTCAGAGAGCTCCTGTCAATTTGCAAGCTGTTAGGTGGAACATCCCGGGGTTCAGGTGGTAGAAGCCTTTCTGCTCCAACATATTTGAATGGAGGGGAATATCCCCTTCTATAGACTCAGGGCCAGAGGTAACCATGCTCGATGGGGCCAAAAAGGTAGAATCCCAATAATTGAAGCCTGATCTTTTATCACCTTGAGAAGTACCTTCATTATTAAAGGAAGAGGAGGGGGGGGGGGGACTTGGTTCGGTTCCACTATAGGGATAGGCCATCCAGATAATATTGATGATCCTTAAGCTTTCCTGGTTGCCATCACATCTAATTCCAGAAACTCCAGTCAATTGGCTATTTGCAAGAATAGGTCATGATATAGGCTCCACTCCGATGGGCGAAGAAAATTCCTGCTGAGCCAGTCTGCTTTCTGGTTGGATGAACCCTTTATGCGGACAGCTCTGATGTCCTGTATCCATATTTCTGACCAGGAAATGATCCTCTGACATTCTTCTGCAAGCTGTGGAGATCTGCTTCCCCTTTGCTTGTTTATGTAGAGTACCAACACAAGACTGTTGGAGAGCTAATTGAATGACTCTTAGCTCCCTGAAATTGGAGGAAAAACAGAATTTTCTCACTACCAGCGATGTTGGACCCATTTTCACCTAAGATGTGCAACCTGTGTGGAGGCATCTGTAGTTAGGAGGTGATGGGGGGGATAGTCAAAGTTCCTTCCACTGTGAATCATGTCCTCCCTGAGCCACCACTTCAGATCTTCTATCATGGGAGGTGATATATTCATGTGGTTTAGACCTGTAGTAGACCTGTGTAGGCCGTGTACCGGGTTGGGCTCCCCAGGATACAGTGTAGTCACGAATGAGGAAAGTAACCCCAACAACAGCTTTTGCCAAAACAGAATTTTACTCAAATGTGGCAATAAACACAACCAGAAATGCTGATAGATACAATAAATTTGCATACACCCAGCCCGAAGGCTGAGACCCTTGTGCACAGCAAGGAGGCCTCTGAAGGATGCAGGAGGAGAGTGCAGTAATTTTGCTACTGGTGGGCACAACTAAACTGCCACACCTTACCTGTTATTACCCTAAAAGAACAAGAACCACTGTATGGGTGTGTGGTACGGGTTAGCCTGTGGTGTAGCACAACAGCTTACAATCTTACAAAGCTCTACAATATTCCCCCTCCCATCACTGGTCCTGTGGCACATGCCTGAGTATTCCTTCTGAACAAAACGCCAGCCTGGCTTGAGTTTGTGGGAATTTTACCAGCTCTCCAATGTGAAATGTCACTTTAAGTTATAGAGTCCTTGCAGTGAACAGTAGTAACACTTTTGGCCTGACACAAACAGAGACCCTAACTAACTAACTACAGGCCTGGTCTCAGTCTCTAGGAGCCAACACTGTAATGAGGTGCATGCAAGATCTTACCGGTCTGTTCTGCATCCACTTATGACTAAACAGAACAAATACCTCTCCAACAAGCATGCGGTACGGCAGTGTATGTAGCTTTGCTCCTAAGCCCTCATCAGTGTTCCTGGAAGCAATCCTCCTTCCTCTGGACAGGACCAGGGTCTTGAACATGATCAGCTTTACTTAGCTGCAGCTCTGGTCACTGAGGGATGCTCTCACACCTGGATGCTGTTGGACTCTTTGCTCACACACAGTTCCTCAGTCTCAGCTTCCTCTAAGATGGCTGCTTACTCCTCTTCCCCAGGCTCTGAAACCCCATCTGTCATGACTATAAAAATATATGCGGTCTTTTAGCTATGTTCTGGAAACAGCGGCATCTTGTGGCCAAAGAGCAGAATGTCAGTCCAGATCATTTAAGTTAATCAATACAAACAGTGTTCAGACAATGAGAGCTGTTTCCCCATCTCACACCTGTACGGTGTGTGGCCTTAATTTCCAGAAACCCTTCAGTAAGTTGATTCTAAAACCAGCCAAGGAACGGCTGTGCTCAAAATTCAAACCCTTCGTCTTCAGAATGTGAATTTGTTACAATGGGCAACTAAGCCAGTTTTACTTTACAGCAGTTTGATAAATGACCATAATAGTTTGTGTATTTCTTTTCTTTTGGCTGATTCCCTGAAAAGCATAAGGCACAATAAGCAATACTGTCCAACAAGAATCCCTGCTGGCAGTCTGCAAATGCCTAAGGACACTCAGGTTAAGCTTAGCTCGCAAGCTATGGTATACCAGGCTCACCTTTACACCAGCCTGGCTGAGCGCCATGACAGAACACCAAGAAAAGCGCTCATATTCAAAAGTCCCCCACCAGAAGTGACGTAGAGCTCACCTGAGGCCAAAGCACATGCAGAAAAGAGAGCTCAAAGATGGTGCACCCATCAGAGGCAGAAGCTCAGCAGAGAGAAATGACATCAGGTATCAATACCCTGCTGTGGGAGGCACTGGTCTGGACAGCTCCAGGGGAGCGGCAGCAGCAACTGGCTTAAGGTATTATCCACACAGCAGCTGCTACATTAAGGAACAACCGACCAAACAAGATCCCCCTAGGTAACAGGCAATAAACACTACTGCCTTATCTAGCCTAGCCATGCCGGCGGATTACAACCATGTATGCCGCAGTCACACTGACCGCGGCATACAGAGGGTTTGTGGCAGCTTGCACATCCCCATCGGGTCCCCGTGCTGCGGTGACGGGGACCCGATGGTTGCTATGGCAGCTCCAATGCCTTGCACAGGCATCGGGACTGCCAGCTACGGAAGCCCAGGAGATCCAGCCCCAGGCCTGGGTCTCCTAGGCAACTGTCGGCATCTAAGGCCCCATTCACACGTCCGCAACTGTTTTGCGGATCCGTGGACCCGCAAAACACGGACATCGGCAATGTGCGTTCCGCAATATGCGGACGCACATTGCCGGCACTATATAGAAATGCCTTTTCTTGTCAGCAATTGCGGACAAGAATAGGACATGCTCTAGTTTTTTTCGGGAACGCGATTGCAGACCCGGAAGTGCGGATCCGCAATTGCCGACCCGGGCTGGACATAGAGTGTCCCCATAGGAATGAATCAGTCTGCAATTCCGTTCCGCAAAATGCGGAACAGAATTGCGGACGTGTGAATGGGGCCTTGCAGTGTAAGGCACTGACAGTTCAATACAGCACAATACAGATGTATTGTGACCCTGAAATCTTGAAGTCCCATAGTGGGACAAAAATAAAAAATAATAAAAGTGAGATAAAAGTGTTTTTAACAATAAAAAAAGCCCCTTCCCCACAAAGAGACATACAATTTAAAAAATAAAAATCAGACATCTTAGGTATCGCGCCTCCATAACAACCTGCTCTATAAAAATGGCACATGATCTAACCTGAACACCGTAAAAATCACAAAATGAAAACTGTGCCAGAACAGCCATTTTTTGGTTACCTTGCCTCACAAAAAGTGCAATATAGCGCAATCAAAAGTTATATATACTACTAAATATACCAATAAAAGAGTCTTATCCTATAATTTCCAAAATGGGGTCACTTTTCTGGAGTTTCCACTCTAGGGGCTCTTTAAATGTGATATGGCAACTTAAAATTATCCCAATGAAATCTGCCCTCCAAAATACATATGGCGCTCCTTTCCTTCTGCGCCCTGCCGTTCTCCCGTACAGCAGTTACGACCACATGTGGGGTGTTCCTGTAAACTGCAGAACCAGGGTAATAAATATTGAGTTTTATTTGGCTGTTAACCCTTGATGTGTTATCGGTTAACAAAGTTTGTAAAATCAGTTTTGAATAACTTGAGGTATGTAGGTTCTACAATGGGCTCATTTTTGGGGGGTTTCCACTATGTAAGTCCCACAAAGTGACTTCATAACTGAACTGGTCCGTAATAAGTGGGTTTTGGAAATTTTCTTAAAAATTTAAAAATGTGCTTTTAAAATTCTAAGCCTTATAAAAAGTAAAATAACATTTACAAAATGATGCAAACATGAAAATGGACGTACGGGGAATGTAAGGTAACAACTCTCTTACGATGTATCACTATCTGCCTTAAAAGCAGAGAAATGAAAATGTTGAAAATTGCTAATTTTTCCAGATTTTCTATACATGTTGGATTTTTTTTATAAATAAAGGTGAATTATAACGACTAAAATTTTTCACTATCATGAAGTACAATGTATCGCAAGAAAACAATCTCAGAATAGTTTGGATAAGTAAAAGCATTCCAAAGTTATCACCACATCAAGTTTCCAAAAAACGGCCTGGTCCTTAAAGGGTTATTCCCATTTGCTTGTTTCATACTTACCTGCTCCCGGCGCGCCGTCCACTTCCTGGTTTCGGCAGGGGACAGGATACTTCTTGATTGAAGTCTTCTCCCTGCTGGGCCGCGCGCTGGACTGAACGCGCATGCCGTCGCGCATGCGTCCTCGTGACTTCTTCCTGGCAAGTATACTATACTGGCCAGGAAGAAGTCATCATAGCGCATGCGTGCGCTTTCGGGAGTACGCGCGCGGCCTGGCCAGGAGAAAAGAAGTCGTCTGCGCAAGCGTGGCCACCGCGATTCCGGAGAAGAGCGGTGGCCGTAACCAGGGGAGACGGAAGACAACAATCAGGTAAGTATATGTTAATTATCTTCTAAGGGGTGGGAATTAGTTAATTAATTATATTTAGAAAAATGATCAATGTTAAATCATTAACAGATTTAACAGTGATCATTAAAATGGGAATACCCCTTTAAGGTGAAAAATGGCAAGGTCCTTGAGGTGTTAAAATAATTAATAGTTTTGTCTGTCCTAGTAGGGAAAAGGAAGTTTAACCCTTTAAGGCGCTACTGAGGGACGATATGGAACATGTTTTTGTTATTGAAGGTCTGTCGGCATCTGTCACAGTCTGCCATACTCACCTTTCATTACTCTCCTCAATGACCTCACTGCTCAGGCTGGTTTCCCAACTCCTTCACTGCTCCGCATATGCCAGCCTACCGGAATCCCAATTCTGTCCTGCCTCGGCCTGCGCCCTCTTTCTGAAGGCTATTTTAGGGACACTGCCCGTTTACTGTCAACCTGAGCATTAGTCTTCTACTGTAGTTCTTTGCCAGGGGGAATTTCTCTCTTATGGCTAGTCCTCTCGTATGGCTAGTTACCTGTCCTCTATCTGCTCTGATCTTCTACCTGTCTTCCATATTGCCTGAACTCCACCAGCCGTGGCCTCAGCCTATCTGACTAAATATTCTGCCTATGTATTCTCTACCACATTCAGATGCCAACAGCCATCAACTTTTGCCAACTGAGAGAACTGAAAATAATAAATACAGGTACCAGGGAATCCTTCAGACTCCCCTCCCAGGTTTAGCCCTAAATTTTGTGACTACATCTGCATTGTTTATTTCTGTTGTTCTCCTATGTTATAGGAGAGAATGGCGAAAATAATATCAGTGGTGGATCAGTCACATGACAGAAACGAATGGCTGACTATAAAGAGTTTGGTTAGGTTTTTAGAGGGCAGCCATCATCCAAATCACAGCCTGTTCGAATTGTTGCCACCAGGTAGGCGTTATAGATGTCATCGGTGCAAACAGATTGTAGAAGGGTTTATCCCCTGAAGGTGTCATATTGTTCAATATCGATGTGTCATTTTCATTTTTGCACTGTAATGTTTCCTTTTATAACCTGGTTGGATATCACCTGTGCTTTGTTGGATGTTTACTGTATTGTACTGTTTACGATGACAATAAAGGTTAACCTAATCTTTTCATAATATACAGATATGGGCTACTCACTATTTGTAACTGATAATGGCCGGTACACCAAGTGCACATATAAATCCTCTACTCTCAGGAAGTTGTAGTATAGCCTGAAATGAAAAAAGTAAATGACGCTCAAGGGCTTGCCTTAAAGATATTGATGTACTGTAGTAAAGATAGAAGATATTTATTAAAAGTTTATAGCAATTACTAAACATACAATAAAAGTGGAATTTTAGTTCTAGAAGTACACAATAAGTCACAGGTTATGAAATATAGTACAAAATATGAGATGTCCTCCATATATCATAGGCAATACAATTGGTGTCTGAGTGACTTTATTGTTAGGGATAAGCAGAATGATTCATGTTCGGGTTTGACCGAACCTGATCTAGAACCCAAACCCCATAGAAGTTAATGGGGACCCGAACTTTGGTGCTCTTAAATGGCTGCAAAATAGTCATAGTAAGGGCTAGAGGGCTGCAAAAGGGACCAAAATGGGGGTAAGAGCAGGACAGTGGCCCTGCAAACAAATGTGGATAGGGAAATGACTTAAAATAACATAGCATAGAAAAAATAATAATCTTGAACCAGGAGGTGGAGGTCCAAGTGGAGTAGGAGGTTGAGGAGGTGGTGGACGTTACGGTGTAAAAGGAAGAGGCGGAGGAGAAAGCCAACCCTGTTTTTGTATTTTTTTTTCTTTAATTTTTATTTGGGGCCTCAACATTGGGAAATAGCAAACAGAACGAACAAATTGCGCTGGAGTATTACAATCGCTGGGTGCGGCCAGTATACCTCTCTACTCCAGCCAAGGTACGGACAAGTCCTGTGGGATCCATGCCTGGTTCATTTTAATGAACATGAGGTTGGCCACATTGGCTGTGGACAGGTGGATGCGCCTGTCCGTGATCGCCACCCCCGTGCTAAACACACTTTCGGACAATACACTGGCTGCAGGGCAGGCCAGCACCTCCAAGGCATAAAGGGTAAGCTCAGGCCACATGTCAAATTTGGCGACCCAGAAGTTACATGGGGCAGACCCATCAGTCAGTATGTGCAGACATGTGGACACGTACTCTTCCACCATGTTTCTGAAACGCTACCTCCTGCTAAGACGGACCATATCAGATGGTGGTGCTGGATATTGTGGCGAGCAGACAAAGCTTTTCCACATTCCGGCCATGCTAACCCTCCCTTCTGAGGTGGTGGTGGTGCCCAGCTGCATTGGTGACTTCCTCCTTCTCCTGTGCCTCGTGCTTCCACTGAGCCCCCACTGTCAGGTGGGAACAACATCAGTAGTGTGTCTAACAGCATGCACTTGTATTCACGCATCTTCCAATTTTGTTCCAGTGACAGAAGTAAGTATGGCACATTGTCCGTGTAGCAGAGATCCAACAGGGTGGCCACCCACTAATCAACACTGGTAAGAATGAGGGCAACACAGCGGTAGTTGCTCAGCCACTACAGCATGCAGTCGCTAATGTGTGCCAGGCTGCCCAGAGGCAAGGACAAGCTGTCCTCGGTGGAAGGTGTATTGACTGTGTCCTCTGTATCCCCCCCAGCCATGCTCCAGTGATGCCCGTGAGCTGCTTTGGGTGACACCCTGCTGTGAACACAGTTCCTCCTCCTCCAAAACTGTGCCCTGACTGGACAGTTGTGTACCTGGCCGCTGTTGGTGCAGGAACCCACCCTCTGAGTCATGTGTGGACGACTGGCCTGATAACAGTGTGAATGATCCCTGTTCCTCCTCCTTTTTCTTCTGTGTCACCACCTCATCCATCATCTCCTGAAGAGTTTTTTCAAGGAGGCATAGAAGTGGGATAGTAACGCTAATGACAGCGTCATCGGCACTGGCCATGTTTGTGGAGTATTTGCAATGGCGCAACATGGCACACACATCCCGCATGGAGTCCCACTCGTTGGTGGTGAGGTGGTTCTGTTCCGCAGAATGACTGACCTGTGCGTGCTGCAGCTGAAACTCCACTATCGCCTGGTGCTGCTCGCACAGTCTGTCCAGCATACGCAAGTTGGAGTACCACCTTGTCAGTACGTCGCATATTAGGCGGTGAGCGGGAAGGCAGAAGTTCCACTGCAGCGCAGACAGGCGAGCAGCAGCAGGGTGAGAACACTGAAAGCATGCACAGACTGCCCACACTTTCTGCAGCAGCTCTAACATCTCAGGGTAATCTGTCAGGAACCTCTGCATTACCAAATTGAGCACATGTGCCAGGCAAGGGACCTGCGTCAAACCGGCTACGACCAGAGCCTGTCCACAGCTCCTGCGCGGAGTGGAATTTTCCCCCCAAACAGTTAAGTTTCAGAACAGCCTGCTGTTATTTCCCCCTGGCCGTGCTGAAGTTGGTGGTGCAGGTGTCACACTGACCAGATGAGGAGGTGGTAGAGGAGGATGAAGAGGTAGTAGAGAAGGAAGCAGAGCAGGAGGCAGCAGGAGGCAGCAGGAGGCACTGAGAAACGTCTAGCAATCCTTTGTGTCAGTAGGACATGCGCCAAACCTCTTTCCGCCTCAGGCCCAGCCGCCGCAACATTTACCCAGTGTGCAGTTAGGGAGATATAACGTCCCTGCCCTTGCTTACTGGTCCATGTATCGGTGGTTATTATGTGGACCTTGCCACTGATGGCGTTGCGCAGCGAACACCTGTTTTTTCCCGACACTTGTTCATGCAGGGCAGTGATTGCCCACCTGGAAAATTTGTGGCGGCTGGGAAACACGTACTGTAGGAAATCCACCGCCATAAGGTTTTTAAAACTGTCCATCTCCACTAGATGGAATGGCAGCATTTCAAAGGCCAGGAATTTTGAAAAGCTGGCATTTAGGGACAGAGTTTGCACGTGGGTAGGGGGGTAGTTCCTCTTTCTCTCCAGTGTTTGGGGAACGGACAGCTGAACGCTTCCATGAGACAGTGTGGAGATGCTCGGTGACACGGCTGGTGGTGGTTGTGGTGCTGTCACCACTTATGTATTGTCTTCCATGCACCCTGCCTGGTTGACCAGCATGTGGCGGTGTATTTGGAAGAGATCTTTAGATAGAATGGAACTGACCATTCCATACCCCCCCCCCTGCCCCATTTTGGGCAGAAGTGGGCTAGTCCGGCTTCATACCAAGGGATGGGTTTGAAGGAAGATAGAGTGGACCCTAGAGTCAATATTGGAACTGAAAAGACACAAGATATCGCACAGTGAGGGCAATGTTTCCCCCTTCTGCAGCAAGAGTCTTCCAGGAGGAGCAGCTTGCAAAGCACAATAACTCCTTAAAATGTACAGACAGGGTATTACAAGTGGTCAACAGTCAAAGGCACCCCACTCAAGGGTACCAGAACTGTCAGAAAGTCCAGCTACCAGACCGAAGCCAGAGTCTAACACAGCAGAGAAAGATCCAAGAAGAATCCAAGTTAGCCTGCCAATTTACTCCAAAACCTGCTGGAGCCAAAAGAAAAACCACTTATTGTCTGGATGCAAGTTTATTCAAGTAAAGCTGTTGAACTTTACCAAGTCTGGACTCTTACTCCACCAACTATCACTCTCCCCTTTGACGGTATCCAGGTAGGAGCACTGTGACACCCAAAACTGTTAAGGCCACATCACCACTCAGCATTCCTAAAGATCTGGCACACGATTGGCCCAGGGCGGGCGGCATACTGCAAAAGCCTCTGTCAGACACTTCTGGTGGCAGCTAATTGTTACAAAGGTTTTTTACTCGTGCCATTGTACTGTGCACTCAGGCGCTGGCTTCTTGTGGGTTTAAGTTTGTGCCACTGTGTTCATGTTGCTGCTGTTTTGTGCATCCTGGACTTGGTTACTTGTGGGTGTGAAAGGCAAAAAATAATAAATACAGTGCAGCCAAAACTCTTTTTTGTTTGTGCAATTCTTACAAAAAAAATTCAAACTATAAAAGTGGTGGCAATCTAACTCTATATATTCTCTCTCTAAATGTGGTGCCGATTTCACTCTAATATGGAGATAATCTCACTCCAAATGTGTGAATGATCTCATTCTAATTTTGGTGACGATCTAATTATATATTTGGTGAAGATCTTATTCTACATTAAATGTGCTGATTATCTCACTCTTGAGCAAAAATGGAAAGGGTAAGTTGTGTGGGGGTCATAACTGGCAGTAATAGTAGCATCAGCAGTAGCTGCACAGCATAGAACAGACAAGGCAGTAAGATGTGTGTGCAGCTTTGTTGGGGTAGTAGTAGTGGCTGCTGTGTAGGGGTAATAATAGTGGCAATAGGGGGATTAAATGTACTAATCCCTGAGGGGGAATGATAAAACTAAAACGTAACTTTTAATGCTTTAGTGTAAAAAATGCGCCAGGTAGTAAGTAAAAAACTACACCAAAAAGGTGAAACCACAGCTACTGGGCCCTTGGCCAAACACCAGGCTCAAAGAGCTCAAATAGCCAGCAAATCATCGAGACATATAAGTGACATATCAACGTAACCACTGTAATGTGACCAAGTCAAAAACATGGAACATGCTCACCGGATCCTCAATGTAGTCAATCGAAGAGAAGGAGGTGGACTGATGAGATGACCACTGTGAGTCTCGGTTGGTTGCTGTCAATTCTGTACATCAGATGGACAAGATAAAGGGACTCTGCATAGGAGGAGGTAGCAGGGAGCTGTATAAAACCCTATAAATGCCCTATGGAGGGAAAAGGAGCTAACAGACACCCTACCTACCTATACAGAGCTACCCGCCCTGAAAGGGGCGACCCCGTCCGGTTGCCTGTCCCTAACACGGCCGGAGTCCCTAGTTAAGCCCTAGAACGAAAAAGTGCTCCCATACAAATGAATAAAAAATCTCCTGACGTGCCACGTTTCAATCGTGCCTCAGAAATCATCAGGGGAGTGATGGACAAAATGGGGCTAAAGAAACAGGGGCCTGTATAAATATACTGGGATCAATATTCAAATGCCATCAACCAGTATATAACAGTATATGGCCCAAAACGAAAGGTGGATTATAGGGATGCCAGTGGGCAACAAAATATAATCACTAAGTACCCTAGTCCAGTGGGAAAGGGGACTATTTCCCACTGGACTAGGGTACTTAGTGATTATATTTTGTTGCCCACTGGCATCCCTATAATCCACCTTTCGTTTTGAGCCATATACTGTTATATACTGGTTGATGGCATTTGAATATTGATCCCAGTATATTATACAGGCCCTGTTTCTTTAGCCCCATTTTGTCCATCACTCCCTGATGATTTCTGAGGCACGATTGAAACGTGGCACGTCAGGAGATTTTATTCATTTGTATGGAGCACTTCGTTCTAAGGCTTAACTAGGGACTCCGGCCGTGTTAGGACAGGCAGCTGACGGGGTCGCCTCTCGGGCGGGTAGCTCTGTATAGGTAGGTAGGTGTCTGTTAGCCCTTTCCCTCCATAGGGCATTTATAGGGTTTTATACAGCTCCCTGCTACCTCCTCCTATGCAGAGTCCCTTTATCTTGTCCATCTGATGTACAGAATTGACAGCAACCAACCGAGACTTGACCCTATCCACTCACAGTGGTCATCTCATCAGTCCACCTCCTTCTCTTCGATTGACTACATTGAGGATCCGGTGAGCATGTTCCATGTTTTTGACTTGGTCACATTACAGTGGTTACGTTGATATGTCACTTATATGTCTCGATGATTTGCTGGCTATTTGAGCTCTTTGAGCCTGGTGTTTGGCCAAGGGCCCAGTAGCTGTGGTTTCACCTTTTTGGTGTAGTTTTTTACTTACTACCTGGCGCATTTTTTACACTAAAGCATTAAAAGTTACGTTTTAGTTTTATCATTCCCCCTCTATCCCCCTCAGGGATTAGTACATTTAGTTTAAATATCTGGGAGGAAATAGGCTGGGGGCAGCACGTTAACCCCGCCTTCTGTGTACAATAGGGGGATTAGAATCAGGGAATAACAGCTGTAGCTGTTTTTTCCTGAAGACTAAATATACTCCTCTTAGCATTTTTTGAGCAGTATATCTGTGAGCACAGTGACTGTCACTATAAGGTCTCATGCACACAATCATATCTGTTTGCAAATTATGGATGCGGTCTGTGTGCCGTCCAGATTTTTTTGTGGACCCATTGCCTTCAGTGGGTCAGCCAGAATAAAACATGCTCTTTCTTTTGCTGCGGATAGTACATGGATGTCCACATTTTCTGGATCTGCAATTTGCGGACCTTAAATGGATATGGCCCTGTGCATGAGGCCTAAAGGGGACAATATGACTGCCACTATATCTGGGACAATCTATTTCCCAGCAGAGACTACGTTTTTGCCATGCTCTTTCTGACATTTCCGTCAATGCCAGCATTGGTGCAGGGGTGGTGTGACAGACACAGCACTATGAAGTGCCTTTTGCGCTGTGGCATTAGTAGAATTTGATATCTTTTAGTCCAACCAGACTGTCTATTACTCTTCTTCAGTCTTGTTTCTTTTGAGCTAATTCTTCTAGCGCTGTTCTATGGAAACAGTAGGCTTAAAGAGCACACCAAATGCTTAAAATAACTTCTTTATTAACTTAAACTTTTCTTCCATATATAACACTGCCACCTCCACAACAGATAGTCTATGTACAAACACGTGTTACATAAAGTATCACAAATTGGCGGTATGCATAAAATGGTGATTTAACTGTTCAATCTTGTCATTCGACGTAAATGGTGGATATATTTCTCCCTTCAGTATCTGTGCTTTCACTCTAAGCTTTTTAAGCGCTTTATAATCACACTGAGAGGTATATTATAGGCAGTTTGTGCGTAGTTTGGTCGCAGTTTGGTGGAACTATTTGGCCTCTTGTTCCCATAAAACACAGCTCTGACTGGAAATGTCTGTCCAGCTCCTCTTCTCTTGTCTATACTGACTTCAGAAAAATGGAGTCACTCGTTTTCTGTCTCTAATATATAAACATAGGAACTGTATTAAATGTATTGTATTGGCAGGTCTAGCTATATAAACATGTAAGTCATATTGGCAACCTAGGACAGGTCTTAGCTGGCCAGCTACACTCCCACCAAAATTACCTATAATTCTATGTTCTTAGTGGTAAAACTTAAACATGAATTTGGGGAATTTCCCCTCAGATTCTCAACTTTCCAAGTGTCTTTTATCACTCTCAAGTAGAACAACTAACTTCTGTATAGGACGTTCCAGCTTGAGTGGAGTAGTGAGACGTTTTCCTTTCTTCTCCTATTTGTAACAACACTCTTCTTATCAGTCCGTCTTCATCCTTTTGAACTTCTAGGACTTTGGCCAATTTCCATTGACTTCTAGGTAAATCTTCTTCTTTCACTAACACTATGTCACCAACTTGGACACATCTCCTGGGTGTTTGCCATTTACTTCTTAGCATCAGACTGGCTCTTTCCTCCATCTATTCCAAAACTGCTCTGATAGATATTGAACTCTTCACCATCTCTTTTTGGCATATAGATCCTCTTTGGTGAACTTGCCAGGCGGTGGCTGTATGTAATCAGACTTAAGGTGAAGTAGATGGTTGGGAGTTAAACGGTCCAAACTTGTTGGGTCGTTGATGTTATCAACTGTAAGTGGACGACTGTTCACAATAGACATTGCATCATAGAACAGGGTCCTAAGTGAAGCATCATCCATTCTTCCTGCGTTCTTTTTCAACACTGAACTTAACACATTTCTTACAGTTCTGATTTGTCTTTCCCAAACTCTTCCTGTATGGCTTGCATATGGAGCATTCATATGAAAATCACTGTTTCTCTAACAAATACTCAGTTACCTTTTCTTTATCAATCTCCTTTAGAGCTTTCTTCAATTCATTCTTTGCTCTGACAAAATTAGATCCTTGGTCAGATCTAAGCTCTCTGACCGTACCTCTAATGGCTATGAAAATTTTAAGGCATTGATGAATGCGTCAGTCGACATATCTTCTAACATTTCCAGGTGAATTGCTCTGGAGCTTAGACATGTAAATATTAGTACATATCTCTTGTGCTCCTTGCAGTTCTGCTTGGCGATGAATGGGCCAAAACAATCCATTCCGCTATGAAGAAATGGTGGTGATGGGTTTACACGATCTGCCGGTAAATCTGCCTTTTTTTGCTCTTCGGTAGGTCTACGTGCCTTTCTGCAGATTACACATTTACTTATATACTTTGCTATAACTTTGCTTCCTTTCCCTATCCAGTAACCAATTTCTCTCAAACAGCTTTGGGTAAAGCTTCTTCCTTGATGCAAGGATTTGTTGTGGTAGTGATCAATAATCAATCTTTTGAAGGTAGAATTTTTGGGTAGAATTGCTGGATGCTTAACTCTGCTAGGTAACAACGCACTTTCCAATCTCCCTCCCACCTTCAGTATACCATCCTACAGAACAAGATTACGCTTGTCTAATGGGTGGTTGTTTGGAGGTCTTTTAGGTTCTTGACTAAGTCTCTTCAACTCTTTACTGTAGAATCGCTGTTGAATGAGCCTTATGACCGTTTCTTTAGCTTTCATTCTTTCCTCTACATTCAATTATTCTTTCTTTCTGATTCTCTTTGCCAAACGTTGAATTCGAGCTACTACATATATGACTGTATTCCATTTTGAACATCTGGCGAGTCTTTCAAGTAGGTCATCTTGACACTTGGCTGCAGTGCTCAGTGTTTGTACAACTTTTACTTCTAGATCACCCATAGACAATTCTGTTCAACCTTTACTGGGTGTAACGAATCAACGGGTGTGGACCCGCTGTGCCACTTACCGGTTTGACTTTGGGCCAAACTTGGGAGCGGAGTGTGTGTCCCCCTGGTTTTCACCCTTTATCCTGCTCCAGGATGTGGAAGCTGGACTCAGCTGCAGGGGAGACACCAGGTCGCTACCACAAGAGTGGTCCCGGTTAAGTGGCAGCTGGCCGGGCAGGCCAGAAAGCCCCGATGCTAGCACCGGGGAACAGGCAATATAGCAGACAGCCGCAGGAATGATGCTGAGCTGAACAAGCGGTATAGCAGTGCTAGTGCTGTGAGAACAGCAGAGCTGAGTTAGTCCAGGTGGAGCTGGTGTAACGATCTGCACAGCAGACAGAGGCGTGGTCGACAGTCCGGGTCTTTAACTTGAGAGCAGCGAGGTACAAGAGGATCAAGCAGAGACGAGGTCAGGATACAGGCAGAGGTCATAAGCAGGATATCGAATGCAGGAACAGCAGGAGCCTTAGCTGTAGGAAGCACAATATTGCTCAGGCATTGCAGGAAGGGGGAAGCACCCTTATAAAGGTGGTGCCTGGCCAGGATTGGAGAGAGGGCGGAATCAGGGGCGTGCATTAACCCTTAAGGTACCAGGACGCCTGCGACTCCTACAAGATATAACAGAAGCTGTCGTAGCCTGCGACAGCGCAGGAAAGCGGGTCCGGAGCCTGCAGCGAAGAGGAGGAGCCCCGCGTGCAGCTCGACTGAGGTACGTAGTCGGACGCACTGCACGCTGGCGGCTGCCAACTGCCATTGTTACACTGGGTATGATTTCCTTTTCCCAAAGGAACTCTGGACCTGTGAACCAATTTGAAGTCTTCAATTCTGTTACATTCAGGCCTCTTGAAGCATGATTTGCTGGGTTATGCATTGTGTCAATTTGATGCCAATGTTCTGGATTTTTTGTTTCCCAAATTTTCTGAACTCTGTTGGCGACAAAGATATGGACTCTTCAAGCTTCGTTGTTTATGTATCCTAGGACAACATGTGAGTCTGTCCAAAAATATTCTTCATCTATTTTAAATTCCAATTCTTCTTTCAGAAACTTGCTTACTGATGCTAAAACTACGGCTACTGTCAGTTCAAGTCTTGGTATTGTCTGAATACTGTTAGAAGCAACTCTGGCCTTCCCCATAACAAGGGCACAATGTATCTTCTCTTCTCCTATCACTCTGATGTAGGAGCACTGACCATAATCATAACTACTGGCAACTGAAAAGTGATGAAGTTCTATTTTCTTGTACTTTCTGAAATCATGAGGTACAAAACATCTGGGTATCCGAACTTCTCTCAAGTTTTGCAAGTCTCTTATCCAACTCTCCCACCTTAGCCTAAAATTTTCAGGTATGGGTTCATCCAATTCTAACTTCTGTCTGCATAATTCTTGCAGTATTTCTCTTGCTTTGAGGATCACTGGGACCAAGAATCCCAATGGATCAAATATAGAAGCCTCTGCGGAAAGAATGGTACGTCTAGTTGCAACTTTCTCTTCTGTAGATACTTCAAAGAAGAACTTGTCATTTTCTAAATTCCATCCCAATCCGAGTACATTCTGAACTGAAAGATGATCATAATTGAGATCTACAGTCTTCATTGTTGATGCACGTTCAGAGTCACTGATGGATTCCAGTACCTCTCTGTTGTTTGAGATGAATTCGTAAAGGCGCAGGTTTCCTCTTGTGCATAACTCTTGGCTTTCTTTTACTAGTGTGATTGCAGATTCTGTGGACTCTAGACTTATAAGACCATCATCTACATAAGAGTTTTTCTTAAGAAAAATCCTTGATGTGGAATGTACCACACTTCTCCTTTAGGTCCTTAACTTTCTCTGCATGTCCTTCTTCGAGGATGCTTTCCATAAATTTCAAATAATCCTTTTTGAATTTGGGATCTCTTCCCATCTTTTTCTTCAAACATTTTAACCTTGCTAGGGCAAGATCTCTGTTATTTGGCAGACAAGGTCGTTTCCTAAATGGTAAGAGCATTTCAAGATGACCTTGTTGATTCTGTTGAATGCTTTCTTCTAGAGGGTGTATGAACTTTGTCTTCTTGGGATACACTCTTTTCTTTATAACTTATGTCATCAAAATCAGTTTCAAGGATCTTGATAACTTTTGCTGAACTTACGGTTGGTAACTCTTGGACAGATATTCGATAACACAATCCTGTCACCTGTCTTGAGTTTGTAATCTGCTTTTTTCTTCCGACAACACCCCATCCTAGATCAGTTTGAACAGCGCAGGGTTCACCCTTTCCTCCTGTGATTACCTTTCGTGGTACCAAGGCTTCGGAACAATCGTAACCTATCAACAGTCCGACACCAAACTCCTTCAGCGGGACATTTCATGAGATATGACAGATAGGTGCTCCCATTTATTGGCTCTTTCACAGGTAGGTATGCGATCTCGATCTAGAGGTATATCGTCTTTTGTATAAGCTGGAGGTAGTTTTAATGTGAAATTTGTAGTCCTCTAACTCTCAGTCCTTTGACTCTTTGACTGTTCACTAATGTGTCTCTTGCCGTCATGGTGGTGAGTTTGAGCTTCACTGATTCTGTAGCCACTTGTAATTTCTTGCAGATTTCTTGATCAGTAAAGGTGACTTAACTCTGAGCATCCAGTAATGCATAGGCATATACCTTCTTGTTCCTCCTTTTAGGATTTGAAATGCACAATGGTACAACCATTAATGTGCTGTTGCTTTCTCCTTCCCTCACTATGTAAGAGAATACCGATACTTTCTTTTCTTCTTCAGTATCTTTAGGTAGTGGGATTTATCTTTCTTGGGACGTCCTTTATGAAGTGGTGTAGGATGGCGTCCTTTGCAAACGCTGCATATAGCCTTTTTCTTATACTCCTTAGTTACATGCCCTTTTTTAGACATCCAAAACACAGTTGGTTATTAAGTACAAATATTTTATTTTCATCTGGGGACTTCTCCTTCAATTGTTGGCACTTGTGTATGAAGTGGTTCTCCCCACAGAACATACATTTAAAGGTAGTCTGAAGACTTATCGGTTCTGTCTCTCTACTGATCCCAGTAGTGACTTTGAATTTGCTCTCATAGGTATCTAGACCTATATCTTTTGCAGGCCTTTCTTCTAAGGTTTTTAAGATGCTGTTACTGGATTACATGCTATTCGTGCTTCCTTATTGATGAACTCAGAGAACTCTGGGCGTATGGAGGAAAATAGGAGTCTGTTTCTTCACTTAGTACAGATTTCAATGTAAGACTACTCTGATTCATATCCTCTTTGTGTACTTTGATTCTGACTTCCATGATCTTAACTTCTTTTTGCCTTTCCATACTTTTCATCTGTTGGCGCTGTGCCTCCATTTCAGCTTCCTTTTCAGCTATCAGTTTAGCGCTGCGCCTCGATGGCAGCTTCCATCTCAGTTTCTGCTCTCTTGACAGCAAGTTGTTCAGCTAATTCCTTTCTTTTGGCTGAAGTACTTGAGGACTCTGATATGGGGCTGGCACTACTGCTAGCGAAGGAAGTCCCACTTGAGATTGTGGTTCCACCTAAGGACTTAGCATAGTCTCTCATAAAAAGCTCATTAATTATCTTTCTTGCTTTAACTTCATCATAGTTTGCTGCAGATGATAGTTCTCTCATAGTTCACTTTACTAAATATTTAGTGACCGCAGTACATGTGTTCATGTTCCTTACAATATCCTGGGAAGGTGTCTTAAACGACATATGCTGCTGTAAGCTCTGATTCAGATTCTTCTATCGTCTCTACCATATCACTCAATTTCCTTTTTATACTTTCTTGCTTTAGCTTTCTACGAATGTCTTTAATGCATAATTTCCACCTCTCATACATTCTGGCAAACTCTTTCTCTTTTAGTGCTGCTTCTTGCTCCATGGTTTCCAGCATCTCTGGGGTCGGTTTTTTTAGCTTGTGATGAACTGTATAACCAAATAGAGTGGGCTGCACAGGCTGGCACAGTGGTCATAATGGGAGATTTTAACTTCCCAGACATAGACTGGGTTCATGATTCTGCCTCAACCGCAAAGGGGAGAAAATTCCTCAACTTCCTGTAGGACCACTTTATTGGCCAGTTTGTAGAAGCTCCCACTAGGGGCAATTCTCTGTTGGATCTGGTAATTTCTAATGATGCAGAGCTTGTTGGAAATGTTACTGTTCGAGAAACACTAGGGAAAAGTGACCATAATACAATTATTTTTCCCTTAAACTACAAGAAGAAAACTTTGTCAGGCAGAGCAAAGACACTAATTTTCAAAAAGGCTAATTTCCCTGGGTTGAGGGCAGCATTTCAGGGCATAGACTGGGCGCAGCTACTGTCACATGATAATACTGAGGATAAATGGGAGAGCTTTAAATCCACATTGAGTAATTGCACAAATAAATGTATTCCTTTAGGTAACAAGTAAAAACGGCTAAAATTAAACTCTCCATGGCTTACATACTGTAAAAAGGGCAATAAAAGACAAAAAAGGGCCTTTAAAATATATAAATCTGAGGGGTCAGCTGTAGCTTTTGAAGATTACAAAGGGCCTAATAAAATCTGTAAAAAGGAGATGAAATTAGCAAAAATACAAAACGAACAGCAGGTTGCAAAAGAGAGCAAAACAAAATCCCAAAAAATTCTTTCAATATATAAATGTTAAAAAAACTAGGTCTGAGCAGGTCGGTCCCCTAAATAATGGTAACCGGGGGGGGAGGGGGTAGTCACTGAAGATAAGGAAAAGGCAGAGTTACTAAATGTTTTTTTTTTAGCTCTGCATATACAAAAGAAGAGAAATGAGCTGATATCTGTGGTGCTGGGGCTGTTAGTACATCCAGTAGTATACTCAGTTGGCTAACTATAGATATGGTCCAAGACAAGTTAAATAGGGTAAATGTGAACAAGGCTCCGGGTCCAGATGGATTACACCCAAGAGTGCTTAAAGAGCTCAGTTCAGTCATTGCTGTGCCCCTGTTTATAATTTTTAAAGATTCTCTAGGTACTGGTACAGTGCTAAGTGATTGGCACAAGGCAAATGTGGTGCCCATATTCAAAAAAGGATCAATGCCCTTCACAAGTAATTATAGACCAGTTAGTTTAACTTCTGTTGTGGGAAAAATGTTTGAAGGACTCTTAAGGGACTATATACTGGAGTATGTGACAGTAAATAATATCATAGGTGATAGCCAACATGGGCTTACCAAGGACAGAAGTTGTCAGACTAACCTGACTTGTTTTTATGAGGAGGTGAGTAGTAGCCTGGACAGAGGGGCGGCTATGGATGTAGTGAGGTGAGTAGTAGCCTGGACAGAGGGGCGGCTGTGGTTGTAGTGAGGTATGTAGAAGCCTGGACAGAGGGGCGGCTGTGGATGTAGTAAGGTAAGTAGTAGCCTGGACAGAGGGGCGGCTGTGGATGTAGTGAGGTGAGTAGTAGCCTGGACAGAGGGGGGGCTGTGGATGTAGTGAGGTAAGTAGTAGCCTGGACAGAGGGGCGGCTGTGGATGTAATGAGGTGAGTAGTAGCCTGGACAGAGGGGCGGCTGTGGATGTAGTGAGGTGAGTAGTAGCCTGGACAGAGGGGCGGCTGTGGATGTAGTGAGGTATGTAGAAGCCTGGACAGAGGGGCGGCTGTGGTTGTAGTGAGGTGAGTAGTAGCCTGGACAGAGGGGGGGCTGTGGATGTAGTGAGGTAAGTAGTAGCCTGGACAGAGGGGCGGCTGTGGATGTAATGAGGTGAGTAGTAGCCTGGACAGAGGGGCGGCTGTGGATGTAGTGAGGTGAGTAGTAGCCTGGACAGAGGGGCGGCTGTGGATGTAGTGAGGTATGTAGAAGCCTGGACAGAGGGGCGGCTGTGGATGTAGTGAGGTGAGTAGTAGCCTGGACAGAGGGGCGGCTGTGGATGTAGTGAGGTTAGTAGAAGCCTGGACAGAGGGGAGGCTGTGGATGTAGTGAGGTGAGTAGTAGCCTGGACAGAGGGGCGGATGTGGATGTAGTAAGGTAAGTAGAAGTCTGGACAGAGGGGCGACTGTGGATGTAGTGAGGTGAGTAGAAGCCTGGACAGAGGGGCGGCTGTGGATGTAGTGAGGCGAGTAGTAGCCTGGACAGAGGGGCGGCTGTGGATGTAGTGAGGTAACTAGAAGCCTGGACAGAGGGGCGGCTGTGGGTGTAGTGAGGTGAGTAGAAGCCTGGACTGAGGGGCGGCTGTGGATAGTGAGGTAAGTAGAAGCCTGGACAGAGGGGCGGCTGTGGATGAGGTGTTTCTGGATTTTGCAAAGGCTTTTTATCCTGTTCCTCATAGACGTTTAATAGGTAAAGTAACGTTTATAGGCTTGGAAAGTATAGTTTGTATTTAATTAGAAAACTGGCTGAAGGACCGTGTCCAGAGAGTTGTGGTCAATGATTCCTATTCAGAATGGTCCGGGGTTATAAGTGGTGACCCCAAGGTTCAGTGCTGGGTTCCCATATTATTTAATTTATTTATGAATGATATCGAGGACGGGATTAATAGCACCATTTCTATTTTTGCAGAGGACACTAGGCTGTGTAGTACTGTGCAGTCTATGGAAGATGTCCATATACTATAAGCTGACGTGAACACTCTGAGTGATTGGGCATCAACTTGGCAAATGGTTCAATGTGGATAAATGTAAAGTTCTGCATCTTGGTAGTAATAATCTCTGTGCATCATATGTCCTAGAGGATGTAACACTGGGGGAGTCACTTATAGAGAAGGATTTGGGTGTCCTTGTAGATAGTAGATTAAATAACAAATTACAATGTCAATCAGCTGCTTCTAAGGCCACCAGGATATTGTCATGCATTAAACGAGGCATGGACTCGAGGGGCAGGGGTGTGATATTACTACTTTATAAAGTGTTGGTGCGGCCTCATCTGGAATATGCAGTGCAGTTCTGGGCACCAGTCCATAGAAAGGACGCCCTGGAGATGGAAAAAGTACAGAGGAGAGCGACTAATCTGATAAGGGGCATGGAGGGTCTGAGTTATGAAGAAAGGTTAAAAGAATTGAATTTATTTAGTCTTCAGAAGAGACATCTAAGGGGGGGACATTAACCCATACAAATATATAAATGGGCCATACCAAAAATACGGTGAAAAATTGTTCCATGTAAAATACCCTCAAAAAGCCAAGGGGCACTGCCTCCGACCGGGGAAGAAAAAGTTCAGTCTCCGGAAGCGTCAAAGCTTCTTTACTGTAAGAACTGTGAATCTGTGGAATAGACTCCTCAGGACGTGGTCACAGCAGGAACAGGGGACGGGTTAAAAAGGGTTTAGATGAATTCTTAAAAGTAAATAACATTAATGTTTATGAAAACGTGTAGAAAGTCTCAATTCCTTCTAGGATTCGCGTCCCCACCGATCCTTGGTTGAACTTGATGGACTTATGTCTTTTTTCAACTGTATTAACTATGTAAAGTCTTAGTTCATTTGTTTGGGATATATTTGTTTGAGGCAAGACTAGTGCTGCATCAGACTCTTCTACCTCAGACAGGTTTCCTTGCTCTTCACCTTCTATCCTATCTATCTTTGTGTCCTCTAACAGTGGCATGGTAATACTAGGCTCAGACATTTACTTTAACCCCTTAAGGACACGGCCCTATTTCACCTTAAGGACTCGGCCATTTTTTCAAAATCTGACCAGTGTCACATTATGTGGTGATAACTTTAAAACGCTTTTTCTTATCCAAGCCATTCTGAGATTGTTTTTTCATCACATATTGTACTTCATGACAGTGGTAAAATGAAGTCGAAAAATTTCATTTTTATTTATAAAAAAAATACCGAATTTACCAAAAATTTAGAAAAATTTGCAATTTTCCAAGTTTCAATTTCTCTACTTCTCTAATCCATAGTAATACCGCCAAAAAAGTTATTGATTTACATTCCCCATATGTCTACTTCATGCATCGATCATTTGGGGAATGCCATTTCATTTTTTGGGGATGTTACAAGGCTTAGAAGTTTAGAAGCAAATCTTGAAATTTTTCAGAAATTTTCAAAAACCCACTTTTTAGGGACCAGTTCAGGTCTGAAGTCACTTTGTGAGGCTTACATAATAGAAACCACCCAAAAATTACCCCATTCTAGAAACTACACCCCTCAAGGTATTCAAAACTGATTTTACAAATGTCATTAACCCTTTAGGTTTTCCACAAGAGTTAATGGCAAATGGAGATAAAATTTCTGAATTTCGATTTTTTGGAAAATTTTCCATTTTAATCCATTTTTTCCAGTAACAAAGCAAGGGTTAACAGCCAAACAAAACTTAATATTTATTCCCCCGATTCTGTAGTTTGCAGAAACACCCAATATGTGGTCGTAAACTGCTTTATGGCCAAACTGCAGGGCTTAGAAGGAAAGGAACGCCATATGGTTTTTGGAAGGCGGATTTTGCTTGACTCGTTTTTTGACACCATGTCCCATTTGAAGCCCCCCAATGCACCTCTACAGTAGAAACTCCATAAAAGTGACTTCATCTAAGAAACTACGCCCCTCAAGGTATTCAAAACCAGTTTTACAAACTTTGTTAACCCTTTAGGTGTTCCACAAGAGTTATTGGCAAATGGAGATGAAAGTGCCACTTTGTCTCAAAATAAGTGTAATATAGAGCAACCAAAAATCATATTTACCCTAAAATAGTACCAACAAAACTGACACTTTGTCCCGTAGTTTCCAAAATGGGGTCACTTTTTGGGAGTTTCTACTGTAGGGGTGCATCAGGGGGGCTTAAATGGGACATAGTGTCAAAAAACCAGTCCAGCAAAATCTGCCTTCCAAAAACCATATGGCGTTCCCTTCCTTCTGTGCCCTGCCGTGTGGCCATACAGCAGTTTACAACCACATATGGGGTGTTTGTGCAAACAAGAGAATCAGGGCAATAAATATTGAGTTTTGTTTGGCTGTTAACCCTTGCTTTGTTACTGGAAAAAAGGATTAAAATGGAAAATTTGCAAAACAAATAACTGTTTTGGGACCGTTTTTATTTTTTGTTATTTACATTGTTGAACTGACAGGTTAGTTTGTGTGCTATTTCTATAGAGCAGGTTGCTACGGACGCGACAATACAAAATATGGCTACTTTTTGGGGGGTTTGTTTCGGTTTTACATAATAAAGCATTTTTGAAAAAAATTATTTTTTAGTGTCTACATTCTGAAAGCCATAGTTTTTTTTTTTTGGGAGACTGTCTTATGTAGGGGCTCATTTATTGCGGGATGAGATGGCGGTTTGATTGGCACTATCTTGGGGTGCATATGACATTTTGGTCGCTTGCTATTACACTTTTTGTGATATAAGGTGACAAAAATGGCTTTTGACACCGTATTTTTTATTTTTTTTTGCTGTGTTCAGCTGAGGGGTTAGGTCATGTGTTATTTTTATAGAGCAGGTTGTGACGGATGCGGAGATACATAATATGTATGTAACGGACCGTTGCTGCAGACAAGGGGTAAAAACCGTTTAGGCGATCGGCCCCCTTTACAGAGATATAGGCACAGCTACTGCAGAACACCAAACTCCCGAACTGGATACAAAATAGCACTCCAACTCCCGTACTGGAACCTCCCAAATAGCTGCTAGCAGACGAACAGGAAAAGCAGACAATCAGCTTACACTCCTGGCAATCAGTCTCTAACAGCATACAGTGAATCCCCCCAAGAACGAGACGAGGCTCCGTATTGATGGTAAACAGGAATTCTAACATTTATTAACGGCTACCTGCCTGGTATTTATCCAGGTCTCCCACCTGGTGGACACTCCCCTAGAGGACCAGAAGGAAGACTGCGACACGGGATACAGCAGCCAATCACACACATTGGGACAATACAGACACCCCCAGCATATCCCTCCCCTCTGCCTGTGATACCATCACCCTACATGGGTAATGCAATCATCACAGGCAGACGAATACACAATGTCTTCTGTCCTGGAGACAATTGAGGAGTCATTCAATTATCTCTCAGGACAAAGGGAAATCGCCAATACACATGTGGGGACAATAGGACAGACATCACTATTCAATACACAATGTCCCACCCTTTACAATACACACAGACATTTCAGAGACAAGACTCCATTATGCACATGGGGACACAGAACAAGCATTACTGTTAAAATACACCAGGTAAGACACATTACATTAAAACTATACATTTAACATATCCCCAGATAGCTCAGGTCTGAGCGCACATTATTAAGTGAATGGCGCTCAGACCACACGAATACAGTTTAATCGCCATGGAGCCAAAGTCTTTACAGTCAGTTTCATACGAATGGGCTCCATGGGATTCCTATCTGGGGTATAACACATTCAACCAAAACTACCGAACCCCAGGCAGAAAAGCACGAATTAAGCTTTTCTGCAGGTAAAAAGATGTCTTTTAACAGGGGGCCATAGTCCAAAGGCAGCAGGCGAGCAACCAGGTTTCTCCAATGCAATGTGGCGAGATTGGTCTCGTCACATCTCTCCCCTTTTCCAAACAGACTAACAGGGTATCTGACCTCCTGCCGGTCAGTGCCCTTGTTAGTCCAGCAGCCCACCCACAAAACACAATCAACAGCACAGCCCACCCACAATAAATAGTTACTGCAACTGGGTAGAGGAGAAGCTTGTCCATGTCCAGGTGCCTCACCACGGCTGTGCTGGGTACGGGTACGCTGACTTGGTGGGGTGCTGCATGGGCAGAGACCCGCGTCACTCTGCCCTGTTGCCAGCGCTACTGGGAGGGTAGCCTGGTTGAAGCCTGGTTGTTGGAGGGGAGACCGACTGTCTCCCCTTTAGATATACAGTCCTGCTGCTGGAGACCGACTGTCTCCCCTTTGGTTACACAGCTCTGCTGCTGGAGTCCGACTGTCTCCCCTTTGGTTACACAGCTCTGCTGCTGGGGAAAGGAGACTGAGCTCTCTATTCCCTGCCCATTAATGATCCGCCGCTGGGGAGAGGTGGTAGTAAGCTCTTCTCCCATACATACCTTCCTCCTCAGTGGAGGGAGACCGACTGTCTCTCCTCCCAATACAGAGTCCTGCTGCTGGAGAAAGGAGACTGGGCTCTCTATTCCCTGCTGGTTACTCTGCCGCTGGGGACTGGAGACCGGGCTCCCAATTCCCAACAAATAATACTGCCGCTGGGGAATGGAGACCGGGCTCCCAATTCCCGAAAAATCACGCTGCTGCTGTGGGGCAGGAACAACTACCTCTGCCCCCTGTAGCTCAGCTCTGCCGCTGGGGAATGGAGCTCAGGCTCCCAATTCCCTGTAATATCTCCCGCTGGGGAATGGAGCTCAGGCTCCCAATTCCCTGCAATATCTCCCGCTGGGGAATGGAGCTCAGGCTCCCAATTCCCTGCAATATCTCCCGCTGGGGAATGGAGCTCAGGCTCCCAATTCCCTGCAATACCGGTGTAGAGACCTCGGTCCCCTCTCCACCTGCCGCCTGGGGTTCCTCCCAGTAAATTTCAATAATATCTTCCCAGCGGAATGGGTCTGGAACTGGATCTGTCACCTTGCTGTCCTGCTGAGCCTTCCCAATGGAGTGGAAGAGATCTCGGTAGTCCTGCTCCAGTTCCCACTCCAGGGTTGCTAGGTGAGCCAGGTCTTGCTCTACCTCATGGGGGTCATCCCCGTCATGCCTAGCCTCCCTCTCGTAGAAAATGTCCTGAAGTCTGTTCTGCGCAGGACTCCCGAAGTCAGGCTCTGCAAAGGACTCCCATAACAAGCCAGAACCATCAAACTCCTCTCCCTCTGGCTTGTCATGCTCGGCTGTCCAGGGTATATACTGTGCCATATACCACCAGAGCGCCTGGTAGGCATTCTCCAGCCATAGCTCCTGCCATACCCGGTGCTCTAGTTCCTTCACCCATTCATCCAGGGGCTGCTCTCCCAGAAAGGGCATCCGCAGGGCCACTTGCTTCTGCCACCGCTGCTCTTCACTGGGGAGACTCTCACCCCGCTGGTATTGTACATTGTCCAGGGCCTGGTACCAGATGCCTTTCCTTAATGCATCCCGGCCATCCAGGTCCTCCTCCTCGTATGACACTGCTGGTTCCATTCTGTTGCTTTTAGGGTCGCTGTACTGGGACATGCGTTGCCCCCACTTGTAAATCCAAGGAAATGGTGTCTCCTGTAGCTGTCCTTCTGGCTGTAGGAACGATCCCACTGCTGCCACCAATTGTAACGGACCGTTGCTGCAGACAAGGGGTAAAACCGTTTAGGCGATCGGCCCCTTTACAGAGATATAGGCACAGCTACTGCAGAACACCAAACTCCCGAACTGGATACAAAATAGCACTCCAACTCCCGTACTGGAACCTCCCAAATAGCTGCTAGCAGACGAACAGGAAAAGCAGACAATCAGCTTACACTCCTGGCAATCAGTCTCTAACAGCATACAGTGAATCCCCCAAGAACGAGACGAGGCTCCGTATTGATGGTAAACAGGAATTCTAACATTTATTAACGGCTACCTGCCTGGTATTTATCCAGGTCTCCCACCTGGTGGACACTCCCCTAGAGGACCAGAAGGAAGACTGCGACACGGGATACAGCAGCCAATCACACACATTGGGACAATACAGACACCCCCAGCATATCCCTCCCCTCTGCCTGTGATACCATCACCCTACATGGGTAATGCAATCATCACAGGCAGACGAATACACAATGTCTTCTGTCCTGGAGACAATTGAGGAGTCATTCAATTATCTCTCAGGACAAAGGGAAATCGCCAATACACATGTGGGGACAATAGGACAGACATCACCATTCAATATACAATGTCCCACCCTTTACAGTACACACAGACATTTCAGAGACAAGACTCCATTATGCACCTGGGGACACAGAACAAGCATTACTGTTAAAATACACCAGGTAAGACACATTACATTAAAACTATACATTTAACATATCCCCAGATAGCTCAGGTCTGAGCGCACATTATTAAGTGAATGGCGCTCAGACCACACGAATACAGTTTAATCGCCATGGAGCCAAAGTCTTTACAGTCAGTTTCATACGAATGGGCTCCATGGGATTCCTATCTGGGGTATAACACATTCAACCAAAACTACCGAACCCCAGGCAGAAAAGCACGAATTAAGCTTTTCTGCAGGTAAAAAAGATGTCTTTTAACAGGGGGCCATAGTCCAAAGGCAGCAGGCGAGCAACCAGGTTTCTCCAATGCAATGTGGCGAGATTGGTCTCGTCACAATGTATACTTGTTATTTATTTATATAATTTTTACACAATAATATCATTTTTTAAAACAAAAAAAAATCATGTTTTAGTGTCTCCATAGTTTGAGAGCCATATTTATTTATTTTTTTTGGCTGATTGTCCTATGTAGGGGCTCATTTTTTGCGGGATGAGATGGCGGTTCGAATGGTACTATCATGGGGTGCATATGACTTTTGATCGCTTGCTATTACGCTTTTTGTGATGTAAGGTGACAAAAAAATTGCTTTTTTGACAACGTTTTTATTTTTTATGTTTACGGCATTCATCTGAGGGGTTAGGTCATGTTATATTTTTATAAAGCAGGTCCTTATGGACGCGGCGATACCTTATATGTATACTTTTTTTTTATTTATTTTTTTGTTTTACACAATAATATCCTTTTTGAAACAAAAAAAAACATGTTTTAGTGTCTCCATAGTTTGAGAGCCATATATTTTTGAGTTTTTAGGTAATTGTCTCAGGTTGGGTATAATTTTTGTGGGATGAGGTGACGGTTAGATTTGCACTATTTGGGGGGTCATATGAATTTGTGGTCGCTTGCTATTACACTTTTTGTGATGTAAAGTGACAAAAAAATGGCTTTTTGACAACGTTTTTATTTAATTTTTTTTACAGTGTTCACTTGAGGGGTTAGGTCATGTGATATTTTTATAAAGAAGATTCTTACGGACGTGGAGATACCCAATATATCTACTTTTTAGGTTTTTTTTTACATTTAACACTAAAAAGCATTTTTGAAACAAAAAAAATCATGTTTTAGTCTGAGAGGCATAGTTTTTTTATTTTTTGGCCAATTGTTTTAGGTAGGGGCTCATTTTTTGCGGGATGAGATGGCGGTTTGATTGGTACTATTTTGGGAGGCATACGCCTTTTTGATCGCTTTGTATTACACTTTTAGTGATGTAAGTTGCCAAAAAATGGCTTATTTACTCCATTTTTTGTTTTGTTTTTTATGGCGTTCACCTGAGTAGTTCAGTCATGTGATATTTTTATAGAGCATGTTTTTACAGACGCGGCGATATTTATATGTGTAGTGTATTTTTTTTTTTTTTTTTATTCGGTGATATGTGTTTTTTTCATTTTTTACATTTTTTTTTTACCCAGACCCACTTGGTTCTTGTAGATCCAGTGGATCTGGTGTCTGTATAATACAGTACAGTGCACTATATAGTGCACTGTGCTGTATTTTTTACTTTACAAAGTCTGAATAGACCTTTAGCAGGTCTATTCAGACTTTTAGCACCATGGAGAGCAGGACGCTTCTGAAAGCATCCTGCTTCCATGGCAACCATCACCCGCTGCCAGAGAGCAGCGGGTGATGGATGGGGAGGGAGTGGGGCTTCCTCCCTCTGCGATCCCATCCTGTCGGGGGGCTGCAAAGGCACAGCAGCCCCCCGATGGGAGAGGGAGGTAGCTCCCTCCCTGTTAACCTTTCTATACTGCGGTCCGTACGGACCGCGGTATGGAAGGGGTTAAACGGCTGGCATCTGATCAAGCACAGATGCCAGCCGTTTCTATCAGAGTGTCAGCAATGTTCTGACACTCTGATAGATCCAGTAGACACCAGGGAATAGACAGAGGAGGCGGGCGGGGGATCGCAATCGCGATCCCGCCTGCCGCACCGCCTGTATCCCGCACCGCCTCCCACCGCCCGCAACCACCCCCCTGCACCCCCGCAGCCACAATATGATTGGGGGCTGCAGGGGGGGTGAAAATTTAACAGTTTGGGGGCATTTAGTCTCTGATCCAATCAGAGATCGCACAAAGCGCTGCAAACCACAGGTCTGAATTGACCTGCGGTTTGCAGCGATGGCCGATATGGGGGGGTCACAGGACCCCCCTGGGCATTGTAACAAGGTACCTGCTGAATGATTTCAGCAGGTACCTTGTTCCGATCACTGCCGTCTGAGCAGCAGTGATCGGAACTACTCATGACGTACCTGTACGTCATGTGTCCTAAAGGGGTTAAATGCTATAACAATCAATACGAATATTAAAGAACCTTTCACTTTAAATGCAATATTAATAAATTTAGAAACAAATGACTTTCACTTTAAATGTAACAGCGATAAATGACTTTCACTTTAAGTACTTTAGAGTCCGTGCACTACAGAATGTCCTTTGTTTTACTTTAAAGTCTTTTATTCCTATACACGAAAATGTCTCTTTATGCCAAAACCTCTGTGCAATGATAAGTAATAAAAAGGAAAGCTCTGACCTTTTTAAAGAGCAGGATACTGCGATCTGAAGGTTGCTGGAACAAATTTCAATCTTAAAAGGAGACGTGTCTTTTCTTGCTTGCACTTGCTCAATCAGTTTCTCTTGATGTGATGCAATGCTCTGCGGTGACTTGCAGTGCTCTGTGCTGACTTGCAACGTGCTGGCTTAGATATGCTGCTGCAGGCTTTGGGCCTGATGGAGGAAACTAGCTGGCTGCAGAACGTGGCCTCTTCGTGGATAGCAGTGCAGGCACTCTGGCTCTGGACTTTGTCCTACCACCATGCGTCTCTTTCTCTCTCTAGGGATCGCAGGAGGGTTGGCGCTCTTTCTCTGACTAGCTTGCCTTTGCCGTTCTGCCACTTTAAGGGTCGGCTGCAGTCTGGCTAATACACATGTTCTATGGCCTCTATGGTAGCTCCGCTGAGGTGTCTTTGCTTGCTCACTCAGTGAACAGTTGCTGCGCGTCGGTATATGCTGGCGCTCCGCTGCTCTAATTCGCTCTGTACTTTGCAAGTTGAGAAGCGCTATCGCTTCGCCCGCTGAGGTCGTTAGTTTCAGTGTGACAGGCGCAGCACTATTAAGTGGGTTATGCGTGGTTCGACACCCCATTTCTGCTGTACACTTACTGAAGTCGACATGGTCTGGGGGCCGTGTTATCCCAAGTCCAGGACGGACGTGAGAGAGTCATTGCCTATGACAGCCATGTGACAGGCGCAGCATTATGAAGTGCCTTTTGCTCTGTTGCATTAGAAGAATTTGATATCTCTAACTTTTTAGTCCAACCAGTAAAGTCTGTTACTCTGCTTCAGTCTTGTTTCTTTTCAGCAAATTCTTCTAGTGCCGTTCTATGGAAGCACACCAAATGCTTAAAATAACTTCTTTATTAACTTCAACTTTTCTTCATATATAACACTGCCACCTCCGCAGCAGATAGTCCATGTACAAAACACGTGCTGCATAAAGTATCACAAAATGGTGGTTTAACTGTTCAATTTTGTCATTCAACATAAATGGTGGATATATTTCTCTCTTCAGTATCTGTACTTTTACTCTAAGCTTTTTAAGCACTTCATAATCTCTTTGAGAGCTATATCTGAGGCTTAACCAATAGTTCTATTTGCGTAGTTAGCAGTTTGGTGGAATTATTTGGCCTCTTGTTCCCATAAAACACAGCTCTGACTGGAAATGTCTGTCCAGCTCCTCTTCTCTGGTCTATACTGACTCCAGAAACATGAAGTCACTGTAAATAACTCGTTTTCTGTCTCTACTATATAAACATAGGAACTGTATTACATTTATTGGCAAGTCTAGCTATAGAAACATGTAAGTCATTTGGCAACCTAGGCCACTATATCTGGGACAATCTATTGCATGGATTTGTGGTCACCTGGGCATGTCTGCCACTTTGCTCCACCAACCTTCAGGGTGCCCGGCAGAGGCTCTCTTTCTGCCATGCTCTCTCTGACACTTCCGTCAATGCCAGCATTGGTGCAGGGGTGGCACGTGCCCCCTTTTTTCATAAAATGAACTAATCCACAATAATGAATAAAATGAAAGATGCTACAAAGTATTCTGTGCACGGGGAAAAGGGGTGTGAGAGGTGCGCTGAATGGCTCCGTTCTGTATCTTGGATCTTTCAGACACAAGCAATATTGCTGTGCTGCTCACAGCGATCAGTGGAAGGGAAATTGTTGTGCATATTCATATGCATTAGACTTGTACAGGCATCCATGATGCTTATACCGGTGTTACTGCGATCTCTGGTCCCTCTCCACAACAGCTGCTCCACATCTGGGCACACAGGGACAATTTTAAGGAGCAGGGATGGCAATATCCAGCGCTGTACAACCTCAGGGCAGGGCTGATCGAGGTCTGTGGAAGATCCGGATGCTCCTGCACTCCCCCGACCCCGGTGATCACATGATCAATGGGCCGGAGCAGCTGTATACACTGTGCCCCTTCAGTGCTGTGTATATAGTGATCCAGAAGGCAGGGCCACCCAGGAATGGTCCCGGCCTTCTCTCTGGGGTGCCCTGCCGTCACTGACGATTAGCGTGCAGCGTTCCAGAACGTCCATTCAGACATAAACCCGACTGCCCAGGACGTTTATAGTTAATGGACGGGCAGGAAGTGGTTAAGGGCCGAGCAAAATTTAGCAAATATGACATCTATCACTCTATGTGGCAATAACTTTGAAATGCTTTTACTTGTTCAAGCCATTCTGAGAATGTTTTCATGTGACACATCATACTTCATGGTACTGGTAAACTCATATTTTATCCCCAAAAATTGGGAAAATTTGGAAACATTTGCAATTTTCAAAATTTTAATTTCTCCGCATTTAAGACAGATAGTGATTCCTCTAACATTCCACGTACGTCTACTTTATGTCGGCATCATCCTTTTTTTAGGACATCAGAAGGATTGGAATTTGGAAAGCAATTTTTAAAATTTTCATGAAAATTTCCAAAACCAACTTTAAGGACCAGTTAATCCCTGAAGTCACTTTGAGGGGTGAATTCTTACAACATAACTTTTATTATTTTATCCTAGACAAACAGCACATCCATAAAAAGACCAGAAATGAGAGCTAGATAAATGCACATAAATCCATCAGGGTGCGTGGCGGCATCCACCTACAGGGAATACCGCAATAAGACTGTATCTCAACACTGTAATCTGCCTATTAACCCCTTCCTTTACTCTTTACTCCCTGCTTTATTTTCCATTCACATAGCTGTTGTTTTTTGTGGGATAAGTTGTGCTGCTCTAATGCTACTATTTAATATTGCAGATGATGTAGTAGGGAGCTGGGAAAAAACATGTGAAATTTGAAAAAAAAATGCAATTGCACCACAGTTTTACGGGTATTTATGACTTTAACTTTGCGGCAAAACTGACTTGTATGAGATACATTTTTTTTATATATATATATATTTTAATAGTGGCAGCACTTTTTGCATGCAGTGATGCCCATGATGTTGATTTTTTTTTATTGTTTAAGTATTCATAATTTGAAGAAAGAAGGGCAATTTGAATTTTTACATATATATATATGTTTGTACCTTTTATATACACTGCAAGACGGCAATTAGGACGTATTCTTTTTCCTATTACTGCACCCCAAGAACAGAAATATAACAATCACAATTCACCGCAGAACGGCTAATGGGACGTACGTATATTTCCTCCGTAAACGACTGTAATACAATGTAACTTCACCGCTGACCAGCAATTATGACATATATTTTTTCCTTTTTTTTCCCTATTAATACACGCAGACCGGCTAATAAGACGTAGGTATCTTTCCTATTAATACACCCCATAAATGGCTGTATCACACAGAACTTGCACCCCAATCACAAGCAATGCAATTGAGGGGTGACATGGTTCTCATGACACCTATTAATTGCATGTGCAATTGTGGATATTAATACTAATCTTACCTGGTAACAGATGCCATATGGTGCAGGCTGCGGAGTCCGTGCTGGAAATCCATCTTCTGATTGGAGGGTCCGAGCTGGCTGACACGCGAGTACCCCGAAAAGAGTGAAATGACAGTGAGCTGATCAGTTGGTGAGCGGCAGCGACGAGACACTCACCCTCCCTCCCTAATTCTTAGACTGTCACGGTGTATAGTATGGGGGAATAGTCACTCATTGAATGGACTGTGTGGTATTTGGTTATTGGTAATAATATAATAGTTAGAATCGGTTTTATTATTATTATTATTAAGTAACATATATAACACCGTGGCCTTAACTTATCCAATTAAATAAAGAATATTAAATATAATGAGAGTTGGAGTATTTATTGAGTCCAAAGTTCAGGATATGTTTATATGATTTGGAGCGAAGGAGTTTGTGACACCATGCAGTAATTAGTGATGTATCATATGGTGGAAACAACCTAAAAGCAGCAGTATAACAGCAATTTGGATCCGCAGTCAGTGCAGCAAGGTATAATTGGATCGCTCCTATTACCCAGGCTGTACACTCTTCTATTCCACCCTGTTTTCCTTTTATAGTGTAGATGATTCCTCCCTATCCTTTCCCTACATCTTTAATAATCTTTCCCTGAACTTGTAAATCATTTTTTTAGCACAATGAAGTCTTTCCTAGCACTGTCCCTAGCGCTCACTGACGTCTCTCCCTGCACTAAGTACACTGGAAAATGGCAGAATCCAAGATGGCTGAGGCTATTTATAGGGCTGTGATATCACAGGGCTGGCTCCTGATTGGCTGCATGCATGGCATTGTAGGTGATCCCATGTTCCCATAGTTCTTTGTCCCATGTCCTAACACGTGCAGCAGCCATTTTAGGAAAAAATATGATTCATTACTACGAAGCGTGAGGAAATTCGAATTTGGCGAGTATTGAACTTTTTTCTGAAATCCGGATCTAATTCCACTTCGTCAACTTTTATTTGCTCATCTCTACTTGCCAGTTGCCACCCTCCGCACTCTGTGACTGGGCCACTGCGTTGACTCCTCATGCGGTTGCCACCCTCAGGCCTCTATGACTGGGCCACTGCGTTGACTCCTCATGCAGTTGCCACCCTTAGGCCTCTATGACTGGGCCACTGCGTTGACTCCTCATGCAGTTGCCACCCTCACCACTCTGTGACTGGGCCACTATGTTGACTCTGCATGCAGTTGCCACCCTCCACACTCTGTGACGGGGCCACTGCATTGACTCCTCATGCAGTTGCCACCCTCACCACTCTGTGACTGGGCCACTATGTTGACTCCTCATGTGGTTGCCACCCTCACCACTCTGTGACTGGACCACTATGTTGACTCCTCATGTGGTTGCCACCCTCACCACTCTGTGACGGGGCCACTAGTGTCCCTGTTTGGCCTTGTAGACATCACTATTTATTTTACCCTCTTCTGATCTATCAGAAGGATGGAAATATGAAAATTACAATGGATCCTATCTTTGCAGCATCTGTAAGGCCTCTACCACACGTTCCCTATTTTGCATTAGGATATGCTCAAGATTTGGAAGCCAAAAGCAGGAGTGGGTACAAAACACATGAAGACTAGAGATGATCGAGCACCAAGGTATTTGGGTATGCTCGGCTGAGCCCCCGAGTATAATGGCAGTAAATGGGAGACAACCAGGCCACCCTGCTCTGAAGAGGGGACGGTGCCTG
Source organism: Bufotes viridis (assembly GCA_033119425.1). NCBI lineage: Eukaryota > Metazoa > Chordata > Amphibia > Anura > Bufonidae > Bufotes > Bufotes viridis. Next base: position 598,924,196 of record CM065589.1, on the reverse strand, counting down.
ATCCATTGGAAAAGGTCAGAAATTGATGGAAACACCACCGAAATGGATCGGGAACAGCATGGGAACGATGTCTGGATGCATCTTGGACTCCCAGGTCGATGCTGGGAACCATGTTGTCCGAGTTCTACACCACTTTTACAGACTGACAAAAATACGCACAAAACCCCCCCAAAATAATCAATTTCACAGGAAAAATTGTCAGGAAACATTCTTTCTTGTATATTCAATTATATATAAAGTGCAAGTGTTGCCAAAAATTACAAGCAAGAGGCACTCCGAAACAGCCTGTATATCACATAAAGAAGGGCCTCATTCACATTGTGGTACAATTGTTCAGGTAGTGGGACTCCTACACTCATAAAGCCTATGCACCAAGTGAAAGGGCTGCCAAAAATTACAAGGAACCAGCACTCCAATACACCCTTTATTACACATAAAGGAGGGCCAGCACTTCCATATAAGCAAGGGGGGCAATTGCCACGGCCACTCTGATCCCCTCTCTGCCTCTTTAAGAGAGCAGTGGTTGCTGGGGCTCGGAGCGCGCCGCCGCACAGGCACATCTTTATGGCTGTGACGTTGCTAGAGCCCCGCCCCCAGAACCAGAAGAAGAAGGAGCGAGCGCACTGCCCTCCCTCACCGCCCATGCTGGAGAAATGAGCCATGGGGGGGGGGGCTACATGTGCATCTCTACTGGAGAAATGAGCCATGGGGGCGGGAGATGTGCATCTGTGCTGGAGAAATGAGCCATGAGGGGAAAGAAGAGATGTGCTGCTGCCACTGGCCCATAGAGTAGGAGAAATGTGCCATTCGGGGGGAAGGGGGGGGGGTGATAAAGGGTGGGAAGTATACTGCCATGGAGGGGGGGGGAATAATGTGACTCGAAGGTAAAAAGGAGAGGGCGATGACGTGACATGGAGGGAGAGAAATGTGGCATGGATGGAGCTAGAGGGGGGGGAATGACATTGAGGGGGTTAATTGTGACATGGATGGAGGGGAGCAATGTGACATTGAGGGGGAGAAATGTGACATTGAGGCCGGGGGGCATCATTGGGGGCACTTTTTACTGGCACATTATTGGGGGCTCATTTTACTGGCACATTATTAGGTGGCACTATAGGGACACTTCTTACTGGCACATGATTAAGGTGCATCTATGGGACACATTTGACTGGCACATTATTGGGGGCACTTCTTACTGGCACATTATTAGGTGGCACTATGGGGGCACTTCTTACTGGCACAATATTGGGGGGCATCTATGGGGGGCACTTGTTACTGGCACATTATTATGGGGCACTATGGGGGCTTCTACTGAGGCCACAAAGAAGGGGTATTTTATATGGCGGCTCTGTGTGGTACTAGTATTATCAGGGGTATTATCTGTTTCTGCAGTGTAGTATTGGGGGTAGTAGGATGATTTGTCCAAAAGGTGGGAGGATGATGGAAAAGTAGTAAACTAAGATTATTTTTTGTTGTCAAAAATTATTGAACAATTATGATTGGTGGCCTGCTGGTGACCCTCTAAATCATTAGGAGCGAGGGCATGCTGGTGAGCTGATGCTCTAAAACATTATATGCGAGTGCATGCTGTTCAAATGACACTCTAAAACATTAGATGCGAGTGCATGCTGTTCAAATGACGCTCTAAAACATTAGATGCGAGTGCATGCTGTTCAAATGACGCTCTAAAACATTATATGCGAGTGCATGCTGTTCAAATGACACTCTAAAACATTAGATGCGAGTGCATGCTGTTCAAATGACGCTCTAAAACATTAGATGCGAGTGCATGCTGTTCAAATGACGCTCTAAAACATTATATGCGAGTGCATGCTGTTCAAATGACGCTCTAAAACATTATATGCGAGTGCATGCTGTTCAAATGACGCTCTAAAACATTATATGCGAGTGCATGCTGTTCAGCTGACCCTATAAAAAAATTTGAGTGGAGGGAATATATATAGAGATGAGCGAACTTTAAAAAAAAGTTCGGCGTTTGGCGTTCAGGTTGTGGTAACTCGCGCATCCCGTTATGGATTCCACTATCGCGGCATATGGAATCCATAAGGGGCGGCTTCCACCAACCTGAACTGTTGAACAGCCGAAGGACCTGGGGTGATGTCACCGTCATGTGATCAGTGCAGGGGGCGTGGCTCAGCACGGGATCAAATCCAGTACGAACCCAAAATCCAGTAAAACCCGAACGCCGAACTTTTTTTTAAAGTTCGCTCATCTCTAAATATATACAATATGGATGAGGAGGAGGAGAAAACAAGAGTACATTATAAATGATAGATTGAAATTGCGTTTTTGTTCCTCATCAGCTCAGCTCTCCTCTGGTGGAGCGGAGAAGTCAGGGGCAATCTAGGGCGTGTTCATTCTTATCTGAGTCAACCTGTCATGGTTGTCAGTGGACAAGCGGATACACTTATCAGTTATAATTCCACCAGCAGCACTAAATACTCGCTCAGACAATACGCTGGTGGCAGGGCAGGCCAGCATCTCCAAGGCGTAGGGCGCAAGTTAGTGCCACGTGTCCAGCTGGGACACCCAGTAGTTGTAAGGCACTGAGGGAGCATTTAGGATGCTGACACGGTTTGTAGCTGGCCAGATAAGACCTGTCCTAGGTTGCTAATATGGCTCACATATATATATAGCTAGACCTGCCAAATAATGTTAATACAATTCATATGTTTGTATGTTAAAGCCAAAAGCAGAGTTATTAACTGTGATTCATGTATCTGACTGTCATGTAACAGTTATATGTATATTGTGTTTACAGAAGCAGAAAAATAAAATGTTCCTTTAAGATTCATTATATGTCTGGAAAGGTAAGCCAATCACAGCCAGCCTCACACTGCCTAAGAGTATTAGCCAATCACAGCCAGCCTCACACTGCCAAAGAGTCTTAGCCAATCACAGCCAGCCTCACACTGCCCAAGAGTTTTAGCCAATCGCAGCCAGCCTCACACTGCCCAAGAGTTTTAGCCAATCACAGCCAGCCTCACGCTGCCCAAGAGTCTTAGCCAATCACCACAGCCAGCCTCACACTGCCCAAGAGTCCTGGCCAATCACAGCCAGCCTCACACTGCCCAAGAGCTTTAGCCAATCCCAGCCAGCCTCACACTGCCCAAGAGTTTTAGCCAATCACAGCCAGCCTCACACTGCCCAAGAGTTTTAGCCAATCACAGCCAGCCTCACACTGCCCAAGAGTTTTAGCCAATCACAGCCAGCCTCACACTATTCAAGAGTTTTAACCAATCACAGCCAGCCTCACACTGGTCAAGAGTCCTGGCCAATTACAGCCAGCCTCACACTGCCCAAGAGTTTTAGCCAATCACAGCCAGCCTCACACTGCCCAAGAGTCTTAGCCAATCACAGTCAGCCTCACACTGCCCAAGAGTCTTAACCAATCACAGCCAGTTACACACTGAGCCTGTGTGGGAAGTCCCCCAGCAGATTCTTCCAGAATCATTATTCACCAGAGACAGAGAGGTGAACAGACTGAGTTCCAGACAGAGCAATGTTTTATGGAAGTTGAAGAGGCCAAAATAGGTAGTTAACACCGTTATACATGTTCCTATTGTTTAATAGTGTGATTGGGACTGTATACTGAACCAGTTATATGTCTATTTACAGTTTCACCAAATGTAAAGTCCAAATCTAAGAAGCAAATGTACAGTTCCAGCAAACAGCTAACTGAGAGGAAACTGCATAAGAGAAAATTGCTTTCAAACAGCATACTGCAAATCAAATGAGCAATTGTATAGAGTCAAAGACAGAAATACATCCACCATTTTATGTTAACTGACAAGATTGAACTGTTGAAACGCCATTTTGTGATACTTTATTCACCACATGTTTTGTATATGGACTGCCTGCTGCCTGCTGCCCACTGCCAGCTGCAGTGTTATATATGAAGAAAAGTTGAAGTTATTAAAGAAGTTATTTCAAGCATTTGGTGTGTTCTTTAAACCTACTGCTTCCATAGAACGGCGCTAGAGGAATTACAGAGTAACAGACAGTCTGGTTCGACAGTCTGCTCAGACTAAAAGTCAGAGATATTATAATTCTTCTAATGCCACAGCACAAAAGGCATTTCCTAGTGCAGCGCCTGTCACAGTGGAACTAATACCCTCAGAGGGCGAAGCGATAGCGCTCCTCAACTTGCACAGTAAAGAGTGCATTAGAGAAGCGGAGCGCCAGCATATACCGCCGCGCCACAACTGTTCCCTGAGTGAGCAAGCAAAGACACCTCAGCGGAGCTACCATAGAGGCCATAGAACGTGTGCATTAGTCAAACTGCAGCCAACTCTTAAAGTGACAGGACGGGCGGACGAGCTTATGGCAGCTTATGTCAACCTGCAGTCATCTACAACACCTTCCCAGGATATTGTAAGGAACATAATCACATCTACTGTGGTCACTAAAGATTAAGTAAAGCTCATGAGAGAACTATCATCTGCCGCTAACTATAATGAAGTTAAAGCAAGAAAGAGAATGAACAAGCTCTTTATGAGAGACTATGCTAAATCCTTAGGTGGAACCACAATCTCAAGTGGGACTTCCTTCGCTAGCAGAAGTGCCAGCCCCATATCAGAGTCCTCAAGTACTTCAGCCAAAAGAAAGGAATTATCTGAACAACTTGCTGTCAAGAGAGTAGAAATTGAGATGGAAGCTGTGAAACAGTAATCATAGGTCCAAATCTGTACTAAGTGAAGAAGCAGTCTCCTACTTTCCTTCATACGCTCAGGAGAATGGAAGAAAATCTCTAGCATTTAGTAAGGAAATAAGTCATTATCCTTCCATCCCTGCTCAGAAAGACAAAGAGCGACCTAGTCCAGTGTTAGGAAAAAGGTGTGTGAATTTACTCCGGAACCCACTGTATTTTCAGGAGACGTACTGAAGTTTATAGAGTGGAAGTCAAGTTTTGAAATGGTCATTGAGCATCATTGCTTCAGTCCAGTTGACAAGTTATTCTACCTTCAGAGATATATTGGTGGAGAAGCAAAGAAAGTTCTTGAAGGTAATCTCTATAGAAAAGACGAAGAAGCATACAAACAAGCTTGGGAAAAATTGAATGCTAGATATGGTCATCCTTTCTTAGTACAAAGAGCTTTTAGAGAGAAATTTAATAACTGGCCTAAAATAGGTCCTAAAGAACACTTCAGGCTCCAAGAGTATGGTGACTTCCTGCAAGCATGCAGCAATGCCATCCCACATGTTCAAGGACTAACGACTATCTAGAAAACTACTAAGCTACCTGAAGAAGTGGCTTCTAGATGGAATTGATATGTGACTGAACAGTTAGATCTAAGTAAAGAACTTCCCAAGTATTAAAGAGTTCTCTGAGTTCGTCAATAAGGAAGCACGAATAGCATGTAATCCAGTAACAGCATCTTACGCCTTAAAATCCTTAGAAGAAAGGCCTGCAAGAGAGACAAGATGTGCAAGAGCAACTAGCTTTGCAACCAAGACGCCTACGTGAGCAAGTTCAAAGTCACTACTGGGATCAGTAGAGAGACAGAACCGACAAATCTTCAGACATGCAGCGTTTGCAAAGGACGCCATCCTACACCACTACACGAAGAACGTCCAAAGAAAGATAAATCCTCAATACCTAAAGATACTGAGGAAGAAAAGACAGTATCAGTATTCTCTTGCAGAGTGAGGGAAGGAGAAATCAATGGCACATCTATGGTTGTACAATTGTGCATTTTAAATCCTAAAAAGAGGAACAAGAAGGTATACGACTATGCGCTACAGGAGGCCCAGAGTGATGTCACCTTCATTGATCAAGAAATCTGAAAGAAATTGCAAGTAGCTACAGAACCAGTGAAGCTCAAACTCAACACAATGACGGGGAGAGACACATTAGTGAACAGTCAAAGGGTCAAAGGACTGAGAGTTAGAGGACTTCATTCAAACTGCACATTAGATCTACCTCCAGCTTAATCAAAAGACGACATACCTCTAGATGGACATCGCATACCTACCTGTGAAACAGCCAATAAATGGGAGCACCTATCTGTCATATCTCATGAAATGTCCCCGCTGAAGGAGTTGGTGTTGGACTGTTGATATGTTATGATTGTCCTGGAGCCTTGATACCTTGAAAGGTAATCACAGGAGGAAAGGGTGAACCCTACGCTGTTCAAACTGATCTAGGATGGGGTGTTGTCGGAGGAAAACAGCAGATTGGAAACTCAAGACAGGTGACAGGATTGTGTCATCGAATATCTGTCCAAGAGCTACCAACTGTAAGTCCAGCGAAAGTAATCAAGATCCTAGAGTCTGAGTTTGCAGATGTAAGTTCTAGTGATGAGCGGGAGGTGCCATATTCGATTTCGCGATATTTCGCGAATATTCGCTTAAATATTCGTCATATATTCATCGAAATCGAATATTCGTAATTTTCTATATATTGCGAATGTTACGCGAATTTATATTCGCATCGCAAATTAAACTTAGAGCTGAGTTTCTAATGGTTGTAATTGTATTGCTAGAATTGAGGCAAAGATAACGATTATCACGAATATAGCGCTATATTCTCAATCTTCATTATATTCTAGCAATACAACCAATGGGAACTCAGATCTAAGTTGAATTCATAATGCGATTACAACTTAGATCTGAGTTCCTAATGGTTGTTGTATTGCTAGAATATAACGAAGATGACGAATATCACGAATTCACGAATATAGCGCTATATTCTCAATCTTCGTTACATTCTAGCAACAACCATTAGCAACTCAGCTGTAAGTTTCATTCGCGAAGCTAACATATACTCGCATTGCGAATTGATCTTAGAGCTAAGTTACTAATGGTTGTATTGCTAGAATAGAACGAAGATTACAAATTCACAAATATAGCACTATATTCTCAATTTTCGTTATATTCTAGCAATACAGCCATTATTTAGCAACTCAGCTCTAAGTTTCATTCGCGAAGCGAACATATACTCGAATTGCGAATTGATCTTAGAGCTAAGTTCCTAATGGTTGTATTGCTAGAATATTATGAATATCATAATGCGAATAATTCAGGTTATATTAATCGCATTGCGATTACAACTTAGTCAAATTTGTGAGATCGTGATCCTCACATCCGACAGTACATTTTAGCATGAAGGCGTTCCCATGCACACGGGAAGTCGGCAGAAGCGGCAACGGGCATTGACTGGAACGGGCAGGGAGCCAGGAATCCTCCGGACAGGTAAGAACAGCTTTCGGGAAGTGGGAAGACAACCAGAGAGCAACAAGTATTAACAACTAAAAAAAAAAACAAACGAATATTCGAAATTGCAAATATATAGCTCTATATTCGCGAATTATCGAAGTTGCGATATTCGCAATAAAAATTCGCAATTCGAATATTCGCTTCCAACACTAGTAGGTTCTAATGAAAAGAGTGTATCCCAAGAAGACATACAGTTCGTACACCCTCTAGAAGATAGCATTCAGCAAAATCAACAAGGTCATCTTGAAATGCCCTTACCTTTTAGAGAACGACCTCGTCTGCCAAATAACAGAGATCTTGCCCTAGCGAGATTGAAATGCTTGAAGAAAAGGATGGGAAGAGATCCCAAACTTAAGAATGATTATTTGAAATTCATGAAAGACATCTTCGAAGAAGGACATGCAGAGAAAGTTGTTAATCAACCTAAAGAAGGAGAAGTGTGGAACATCCCACATCAAGGCGTCTACCACTCAAAGAAACCAGAAGATTAGAGTAGTATTTGATTGCTCAGCAAAGTACGATGCGGTTGCATTGAATGATCATCTACTAAAAGGACCAGATCTTACGAACACTCGGCCTGGAGGACTCTGTAGATTCAGAAAGTATCCAGTAGCAGTCATGTGTGATGTTGAAAAGATGTTCCACCAGTTTCATGTGAAGAATGAAGATAGAGACTTCCTTAGGTTTCTATGGTGGGAGGACAGAGATACAGATACAGAGCCGGCAGAATACAGAATGAAAGTACACCTATTTGGAGCAGCATCGTCTCCAAGTTGCGCCAATTATGGTATGAAGTACCTGGCCAATCAGAATGAAAAGGATTGCTCATCAGCAGCAAATTTTCAGAAGAAAAACTTTTATGTAGATGATGGTCTTATAAGTCTAAAGTCCACAGCATCTGCAATCAAACTAGTGAAAGAAAGCCAAGAGTTCTGCGCAAGAGGAAACCTGCGCCTCCACAAATTCATCTCAAACAAAAGAGAGGTACTGGAATCCATCAGTGACTCTGAACGTGTGTCAGCAATGAAGAATGTAGAACGCAATTATGATCATCTGCCAGTTCAGAACGTACTCGGATTGGGATGGAATGTAGAGAACGACAAGTTCTTCTTTGAAGTATCCATTGAAGAGAAAGTTACAACTAGACGAACCATTCTTTCCACAGTTCACACACAAGGCTTTAGATGCAGCTCTCACCTCAATGCAACCAGGTAGCATGGAAAGGAACGCCCAACTTCGGCTGCTTCACGTCTTAGAACAAAAAAGGATGATTCCCAGCTTCCTTAAAATCCACAATATTCTTTATTGATTTCCAAAGATACGTTTAAGATCCAATTCACATGTCACACGAAAAACATGCTGCGATTGTGACGCGTTTCGGGCTATAACATGGAGCCCTTCATCAAGACAATACATCCAGATTAAAACAAACTTTATATAGCGCAATGTAGGTGGTAGCACCATCTCTGATTGGATTCCCTTATGGGAATTCAGGTGACCCAAATACAAAATAGATTAATGGGTGTGAATACCAGCCAGAGAGGTGGAGGCACCTATTTAGCATGAAGCTCACATTTACATATACTGCAGTGTTAAATCATGTTTGGAATACAAGTTTCTAGCATAAACATCCAATATGTTTCCCTGCTCAGTAGTTTTTGTCTACGATTTCCACCTCTTATAGGGGCAGTCACAACCTCAATTCCTTGTGCAGAAAAACCTGATGTGTTGCCTTTGTGAACAGTGGCGAAGTGCAAACTCGCCGCTGAGACATTGCGGGAAGCCGCATGCGGAATATCACTTAGATGTTTCCTAATACGCACTTTTAATTCATTCTTTGTACATCCTACATACTGCAGATTGCAGTCCCTACAAGTAATGACATATACTACAAATGTGGTATTGCAATTGATGTATTGTCGCAACAAGAATTTCTTGTCATTTGCTGTTGAAGTAGTTTCTTTAGTAATACTCATATATTTGCAACAAATACATTTTTTGCTACCACATTTGTAGTTGCCATTGGTTTTTGGCCAAGGACATATTTTAGGTATTTTGTCCAGAAATAAACTTGGGCTGATTTTTTGGCCGATGGTGGGGGCTCTCCTTGCTATGCATCTAACACCTGTTGTTGCGATTTCACTCCATTCTGTGTCAAAACTTAATACTGGCAGATGTTTTTTTATTATTTTACAAATATTAAAATAATCTTTGCTGTACCTAGTAATAAAAGTAACAGGTTCTTTACTATTTTCTATTGTGTTTTTATTATTGTTCTTTGATTTTTTATTTTTGTTTGTGAAAACTAGTGTTTCCCTGTTTTTTTGGCTGGCATGATCAATTCCATTTTGTATGCTTCTAGCTGGAAAGCCCCGTACCTTTAATCTCTCTGAGATGGCTCTGGATTCTGTTTCAAAAAGGTCGTCAGACAAACAATTCTACATAAATGTATTCTACCTCTTTTTCAGAGAAAATGCCCAATACAAGACCTTTTTCTAGGATGTTGTGTAGTAATTTCTGATAGGGGAGGAGGGGGTCATAATCCAAACGTAGGTATGTATTATGGTCATTAAGCATTTCATTCTTATAAACTTCCTTATCCATAATGACCATAATACATACCTACGTTTGGATTATGACCCCCTCCTCCCCTATCAGAAATTACTACACAACATCCTAGAAAAAGGTCTTGTATTGGGCATTTTCTCTGAAAAAGAGGTAGAATACATTTATGTAGACCATGCTGTTACCCCCATTTTCCATGCCCTGCCTAAAACACATACAAACTGTTTTCCTCCACCGCTCCGTCCTATTGTTGCAGGAATAGGCTCATACTCTGAGAAACTGTCAGAATGGGCAGATTCCCTGCTACAACCTCTCATATCTATGATACCTGGCTTTTTGCAGGACACGGGTACGGTGCTGCAAAATCTCTACAATTTTGTATGGCATCCAGAATATACATGGGTCACTGCTGATATAACCTCTTTATATACTAGTATTCCTCATGAATCAGTAAATATCTCCCTGAAGTGGTTTCTGGAAACCTACAGTGACTATACCATTGAACTGCAAGATTATCTATGTATGGTTATTGATTTTTAATGAGACATAACTATTTCATGTTTAACAGAAAATTTTATCTCCAGTTATCTGGAGTATCTATGGGGCGAAATATTCTCCATCTATAGCAAATATATACATGGCATGGTGGGAGAGTAATTTTCTGTTCTCGGAAAAAAATCAGTACAAAGAACAGTTCAAATGGTATGGTCGCTTTATAGATGACATGTTGTGGGTTTGGCAGGGGGAGGAGGAGAACATACTGAAGTGTATTCAATATCTCAATGATTGCACCTCCTCCATAAAACTGACCTTTTCCAGGGACAGCCATAGGATTAATTTCCTACACCTGTGCCTGGAGGGTAAAGATGGTGAAGTAAATACCTATACATATAGAAAACCAACTTCAGGCAATACCGTTCTTCATGCCTCCTCCTGCCATCCCCCACATGTCATAAAAAACATCCCGAAAGGTGAAATGGTACGAGCAAAAGGAATTGTTCGTCTGACGACCTTTTGAAACAGAATCCAGAGCCATCTCAGAGAGATTAAAGGTACGGGGCTTTCCAGCTAGAAGCATACAAAATGGAATTGATCATGCCAGCCAAAAAACAGGGAAACACTAGTTTTCACAAACAAAAATAAAAATCAAAGAACAATAATAAAAACACAATAGAAAATAGTAAAGAACCTGTTACTTTTATTACTAGGTACAGCAAAGATTATTTTAATATTTGTAAAATAATAAAAAACATCTGCCAGTATTAAGTTTTGACACAGAATGGAGTGAAATCGCAACAACAGGTGTTAGATGCATAGCAAGGAGAGCCCCTACCATCGGCCAAAAATCAGCCCAAGTTTATTTCTGGACAAAATACCTAAAATATGTCCTTGGCCAAAAACCAATGGCAACTACAAATGTGGTAGCAAAAATGTATTTGTTGCAAATATATGAGTATTACTAAAGAAACTACTTCAACAGCAAATGACAAGAAATTCTTGTTGCGACAATACATCAATTGCAATACCACATTTGTAGTATATGTCATTACTTGTAGGGACTGCAATCTGCAGTATGTAGGATGTACAACGAATGAATTAAAAGTGCGTATTAGGAAACATCTAAGTGATATTCCGCATGCGGCTTCCCGTAATGTCTCAGCGGCGAGTTTGCACTTCGCCACTGTTCACAAAGGCAACACATCAGGTTTTTCTGCACAAGGAATTGAGGTTGTGACTGCCCCTATAAGAGGTGGAAATCGTAGACAAAAACTACTGAGCAGGGAAACATATTGGATGTTTATGCTAGAAACTTGTATTCCAATAAGAAACATGATTTAACACTGCAGTATATGTAAATGTGAGCTTCATGCTAAATAGGTGCCTCCACCTCTCTGGCTGGTATTCACACCCATTAATCTATTTTGTATTTGGGTCACCTGAATTCCCATAAGGGAATCCAATCAGAGATGGTGCTACCACCTACATTGCGCTATATAAAGTTTGTTTTAATCTGGATGTATTGTCTTGATGAAGGGCTCCATGTTATAGCCCGAAACGCGTCACAATCGCAGCATGTTTTTCGTGTGACATGTGAATTGGATCTTAAACGTATCTTTGGAAATCAATAAAGAATATTGTGGATTTTAAGGAAGCTGGGAATCATCCTTTTTTGTTCTAATTCTTTCCACAGTGGCTTCTATATATGATCCATTGGGATTCTTGGCCCCAGTGATCCTCAGAGCAAAGGTCATTATGCGGTAAGGGAACTTGTGGCCGACCTCATGCAATTACCGCATGCATAATCATGCGCTTAAAGTGCTTTTTTTTTTACTGCATTTGCTTATAGACCGTTGTTTGAAGCGTTGTGAATTTTTGTGATTCTTTAGCATTCTGATCAACTTCAAATAGTGACACGTGGTAAAACATACTGCCAGAAGCTACTCAACTGCATACCCCATGCGGTCAGTAGCCTCCAATGTCATCTCCGAGAGGGTTTTTAACGCTGCAGAGTGTTTGGTGACACCCAGTCAGACCAAGTTGTCCTCCACCAGTGTCCAAAACATCACTTTTGTAAAATTTAGTGAAACATGGATTTGAGAGGAATCTTACACTCCTCCAGCTGAAGCCAATGAATAGATCTCACCTTGCTGATGGCACCCCGACTTGCTGCTGTCTGTGGTCAACCACATGTATATTAGGTGCAGTCATCTTAACTGTAAAACTGCCAGGTCTGTCTCAGAAACCTAGTTTCCCATTGACTTCATTACCTAAAAACTCAGAATCCTAGTAGACTTTAGTGTGTTATATACCAATTTACCAATTTTCAGGCCAATTGGGGAAATTTTGGTTTTGGTGGAATCGATTGTGATCCAAAACCAAACTTTTTGAAAAATGCGTCGTACCTGAAACAGATTAAATCTCAAATGGTTTGCTCATCTCTAATTTTATTATAATCTATAATGTGCAGATATTGTATGGGTTTACTATGTTATACATTGTATTATAATCTATAGGGTACAGATATATGAGTACAGTGTATTATACATTGTATTATAATCTATAGGGTACAGATATATGAGTACAGTGTATTATACATTGTATTATAATCTATAGGGTACAGATATATGAGTACAGTGTATTATACATTGTATTATAATCTATAGGGTACAGATATATGAGTACAGTGTATTATACATTGAATTCGATGTTACACTGCAACACAGATGACAGGTCGGAGCTGCGCTCGCCGCTCTCGCCGCTCTCGCCCCCCCCCCCCCACACCCACACGACATGGATAAATCTGTAATACATCTAGGAATCAGTTACCTGGAGACATAATTACACAGGACGGACAGTAACCAGAGGACAGGAGCGCCCGCCTCCTTCCAATGCCACACATGGAGAATTCCCCCGCCGTATGCATTCGCTGTAATCAGGGCTCCAGAGAACAAGGACAAACTTTTAGTTATTTACAACTGAGAATCTTTCTGCACATTGAGACTTGAACGCTGAGATTTGTCTTAACTCTTTGAATACGGGAGAGAAATTGATTAATTTTCTAAGTGTTGTGTTATGTATAAGACATCAAATTAACACATACACATCTAAAATATAATATAATCATATAATGATCTATCTGTAATATTATAATAGTTCTTTAATCTCACAATACCTGCTTCACACTTTTTGAAAATATTTTTGGGCATCTAATGTTTTTTAGATCCCCCCTTCCCCCCCATGTCACGGAGTCCTACTCCGGTATCACAAAGTCATAAAGCATACACATTTTTCAGTTGAAATTATTTTAAAATGACCTTTGTCTGTAGATCTTGCTGCTACATACCTATAATGACGGCCCCCGCTGTTACATATTTGCTATGGCATCCGCTTAGATGATTCTAAGGGGTGAAAGACAATCTTCATTTCGTAGGTTAGCAAGAAGAAGAAAAAGATAAAGGGAAGAAGGAATAACTGCAGAACAAGACTATACAGGGACTGCTTTAAGTCAGTTAAAAAGATGAGCAAACCAGTTCATAACAAACTGGGTTCGGTCCAAACATAGCTATTTTTTGGATGGCCGTCACACTGGAACCTTTTAAGGTTCGTTTAGGACGAATCAAGCAAAACGGCAAATATATTATTCTTTTTTTCACTTATACACGACACAAAAGGCTTTAGAACATATAACTGAACCGCTGAACGGCATATATATATATTTTGCCACTAATACATGACAAAAAGGGATGTAATTTTCGCCCTTCACCACACAATGGCTAATAAGCCCTTTTTTCCCACTAATACAAGCCAAAAAATGCTTTAGATCATATAACTGCACCGCACAAGGGCAAATAAGACATAGAAATATTTCCTTGTAATAAACCCTGTTAATGGTGGTATCAAACAGCACTTGCACCCCAATAACAAGAACGGTTTGCTGGAATTACAGAGCTGTATGATGGCAATTTGGATCCGTAGTCAGTGCAGCAAGGTGTAATAGGATTGTCCCTATTCCCCAGGCTATAACCTCCCCGACTGAACCCTGTTCTACAGAAATGCTGTGGAATGATTCCTCCCTATCCTTTCCCTACACCTGCTGATTGGCTGCATGCATGGCATTATGGGTGATCCCACCTTCCCAGAGTTCCTTGCTCCATGTCCTCACATGTGCAGCAGCCATTTTAGGAAAAAATGCAACTCCGTCCTGACCACTAAATTCTTATCTAAATCAGCAAACTCCCTTCAAGCCAAAATAACTGCTATTGAGAACCAATTAGCCTCCACACTCTCCAGCACTGCTGAATGGATTGAGTTTAAAACCAAGATTGACAAAACTTTAACTGAATTTCAGAATACAACGAAAAAAAGGAAGCGTGACAAGTTCCGGAGAGACACAGAAGATTAGACCAATGACCGCGTCTACGGGTGGCAAGACAACTTCATGCAGTCAGGCTCCTGGAACCCCTGACACTGCCATTATTCCCATTGAACTTCTAATAACTCTGAAAGTGATAACTTCATACTCCAACCAGCGTTTTTTAGGCCAAAGAGGAAACCCATGAGGAGGGCTGGCAAGAATTCCAGACATCAACAGGGACACCTGGATACAGACCCGCTTTCAGGTAGGGACTACAATTTAGTTATCAATATATCATCACACACATTCCCACCTGATGAACTACGGTCATGCAGAGACAGGCCTTGCTTTGTGTCCTACACCTCAACTTAATGGTTTTCCACTGGAACAGGACTTTCAGAGATTCTACCCCTCTATCCGATTAAAATCTCATTTCAGTATCCCTCAATCACCCTGCTAGTTTTACCATCACAGATGCAGATCATTCCTTCTCCAAATCCATCTCCATAGACCAACTGGGTGTCCTCAACCCTAGTAAATTCAATCCTCGAAAAGCCTACCATGCAGTGAAAATCACTTTTGAACTTAAAAACAATACAAATTACTCCAGGACCAACGACACGGTTATATCCTGTTCATAACAACTTTACACCAGAAGAAAAACAGGCTTTACGGAACCTCCTAAATACCCGGAATATCGTAATTAAACCGTTGGACAAAGGGGGAGCATTAGTTATCATGGCTACTAGACATTGCAAAGATGAACTGGAATGCCAATTGGCTCACACCAAGACCTATGTGAAACTAAGTAATGACCCCACGCCCACTATCGGTCAAAAAATCCAATATTTAACACAGGGCACCATTGATAGAAAAAAAACCTGTTTAATTCCTCACTAACCACTGCCCAATCACTCCCGTTGTATACATACTAGCCAAAATACAAAAGCTCGTTCATAAACCACCTGGTCGTCCTATCGCAGCATCCGCTGATTCCATACTGGCTCCAGTCTCCATTTTTCTCGAAAAAATCATAACACCACTAACTCAAAGAGCTAAATTGTTCATTTCAGATCCCAATCACTTTCTCGGAGATCTTTCTCCCATTCCACCAGACAGCATTCTTGTTACATTATACGTCAACAGCCTATACAGTACTAGCATTGAACATGATAAAGGCCTCACTTCCACCTAGAATCCTTCTTGAGCAGTCTCAACACAATCAAGAGACAATCCAATTAGTTCTTGAATTACTTAAAGGGTTTCTGTCATCAGAATTAACCCTATTAAACTAGCTGACATTAGCAATGTGCTAATGTCAGCTGAACCTCACTAGCCTATTCCTACTTGTGTCTATGCACCCGTTACTCCAGAAATCTAACTTGTATAATATGCTAATTAGCCTCTAGGAGTGGGGGGGGGTTGACCCTGCTCCTAGAAGCTCCGTTCTCCCACCTTTGGACGCGTCTAGCTTCACTTGATTGACAGGGCCAGGCAGCCTTGGTCTTCTCCTGCCGGCCCGGTCTGCCATGTATCTCGCGCATGTGCCGTCCTTTTCAGTATTCGGCACATGCGCAGTGGGTGATTGTCCTCTGACACAACTTTTTCCACTACCGGGACACTTTCTCCTTACAGACATATAGTACCACTATGGGCGGGAATGTGGCACCGCCTTATACCAATGGTTACATGGCACATTTCGAAGCATGATACACGACAAGCCTCTTCCAACAACACACCATTTGTTGGCTCAGATTCATTGATGATAATTTTTGCATTTGGAAAGGCCCCCATGATTTGCTCATTCAATTCACTCATGCTCTCAACAATATCAAACCGGAACTATAATTCACCCTCAACTCTGATGCACACTCCATCAGTTTCCTGGACACTAGGATACTCAAAGATAACACCGGCAAGTTCGGCAACATCAGCACAGACTTATACACTAGTGTTGATCGACACCAGTTCGGCTCAAGCATCTTGATGCTTGGAACATGGCTGTATTCGGCCGAGTACCGCATGTGCTCCAGCGCAATGCTCGAGTCTCCTCCCCGCACCTGCAGGCCCTCACCTACAATCTTTTACAGGGTCATCTCACCTGCAGGCCCTCGCATATAATGTTTTACAGAGTCAGCTCACCTGCAGGCCCTCGCATATAATTTTTTAGAGGGTCAAATCGCCAGCAGGCCCTCTGTAACTGGCCAGCTAAGACCTGTCCTAGGTTGCTAATATGGCTTATATGTGTATACAGCTAGACCTGTCAATACCCTTAATACAGTCCCTTTGTTTATATGTTAAAGACAAAAGCAGAGTTATGTACAGTGACTTCATGTTTTGGATGTCATGTAACAGTTATATATTGTGTTCACAGAAGCAGAAACGATAATATGCCTTTAAGATTCATCATATGAATGTAAGGTAAGTTCAGTGACACAGCAGAATTAAAACCAGAAAGTATAGAGTTAAGCTGCTGTTACTGCCCAGCAGTCTTGACCAATCACTGCCAGCCTGACACTGAGCCTGTGTGGGAAATCCCCTAGCTGGAATCATTATTCCCAAGAAAGAGTTGCTGAACAGACACACAGTTCCAGTCAGAGTTCAGTTTTATGGAAGGAATTAAGCCAAAATAGGTATTTAGAACAGTTATGATATGTCCCTATTGTTAGTGTTGTGTTCAGTACTGTATACTGAACTAGTTATGTATGTTTACTTACAGTTCCACCAATCTGTGAACTGCTCATACCAGATCATACTGAGCCATAAAAAGCAGACAATCTGCAAATAGTTACTGCTAACTGCATACTGCAAACCAAGTTGAGCAAGTAAAACTATTGGTCAAATCTCAGATATACCTCAGAGAGACCATAAAGTGCTTAAATAACTTAAAGTGAGAGTACAGATACTGAAGAGAGAAATAGATCCACCATTTTATGTTGAATGACAAGATTGAACAGTTGAACCACCATTTTGTGATACTTTATTCAACACGTGTTTTGTACATGGACTGTCTGCTGCGGAGGTGGCAGTATTATATATGAAGAAAAAGTTAAGGTTAATAAAGAAGTTATCTTAAGCATTTGGTGTGCTCTTTACGCCTACTGTTTCCATAGAACGGCACTAGAAGAATTAAAGTAGAGTAACAGACAGTCTGGTTGGACTAAAGGGTTAGAGATATCAAAATTCTACTAATGCCACAGCACAAAAGGCACTTCATAGTGCTGCGCCTGCCAAACCCTCACCTACAATCTTTTACAAGGTTAGCTCACCTGCAGGCCCTCACATATAATTTTTTACAGGGTCAGCTCACCAGCAGGCTCTTGCATATAATTTTTTACAGGGTCAGCTCACCTGCAAGCCCTCGCATATAATGTTTTACAGGGTCATCTCACCTGCAGGCCCTCGTATATAATGTTTTACAGGGTCAGCTCACCTACAGGCCTTCACCTGCAATCTTTTACAGGGTCAGCTCACCTTCAGGCCCTCGCATAAAATTTTTTAGAGGGTCAGCTCACCAACAGGCCATCACCTACGATATTTTACAGGGTCATCTCACCTGCAAGCCCTCGCATATCATTTTTTAAATGGTCAGCTAACCTGCAGACCCCTCACATATATTGTTTTACAGGGTCAGCTCATCTTTAGGCCCTCGCATATATTGTTTTACAGAGTCAGCTCACCTGCAGACCCTCGCATATAACAATTTACAGGATCAACTCACCTACAGGCCCTCGCATATAACAATTTACAGGGTCAGCTCAAATACAGTGTAGCTGGCCAGCTAAAACCTGTCCTAGGATGCTAATATGACTTACATGTATATAAAGCTAGACCTGCTAATAACCTTAATACAGTTCATATGTTTATATGTTAAAGATAAAAGCAGAGTTATGTACAGTGACTTCATGTTTGGGATGTCATGTAACAGTTATATATTGTGTTCACAGAAAAGATAATATGCCTTTAGGATTCATTATATGACTGTAAGATAGGCTCAATGACATAGCAGAATTATTAACCCCTTCTACCCCGGGCCAGTTTTTGCTCTTCTGCTCAGGTTATTTTTTGCAAATCTGACAGTTCACTTTGTATGGTAATAGCTATAAAAAGCTTTTACTTATCCAGGCTATTCTGAGTCTGTTTTCTCGTCACATATTGTACTTCATCACAGTGGTAAATTTGAGTAAAAATATTTCATTTTTATTTATAAAAAAACGTACCCAATTTACCCAAAATTTGGAAAAACTAGCAAACTTCCTAATTTCAATTTCTCTACTTTTAGAATAGATAGTAATACCTCCGAAAATAGCTATTACTTTACATTACCCATATGTCTACTTCATATTTGGATAATTTTGTAAATGCCATTTTATTTTTTGGGGATGTTAGAAGACCTAGAGGTTTAGAAGCAAATCTTAAATTTTTTTCAAGCAAAGTGACTTTTTAAGGACTAAAGTCTGAAGTCACTTTTTGAGGTTTACATAATAGAAACTACACCCCTCAAGGTATTTAAAACTGATTTTTACAAACTTTGTTAACCCTTTAAATGTTCCACAAGAGTTAATGGAAAATGGAGATGAAATTTCTTTTTTTTTTTTTTTTTTAACAGAATAACTGTCTGTCTTTACTGAAGTGCAAATTAGGAGTTATAGTACATCCAACAATGGCAAAAACACAGTTCCTACAATATACAGTGCAATTCCCCCAAAAGGTTTTGTATGGATTTAAGCAAGGATAGAAATGATTGCACTAGTTCCACTGTATTTTCCTGCAGAGTCTATGTCTGGTTATCTCTTTACAACTGTGCCTGTAATTCACAACTGAGGCATTCAGGATTTAAGGTACAACTGGTCAAATCATGTCCAAGTGTGAAGAGTGTCTTAACAGTGTTCCCCTCACTGCAGTAAAGCCTAAATAGCTTAGATAGCAGGATACCTTACTTACTTCAGTGTTTAGGCATGCAGATTTCTGAACCTTCTTGTCTCTTTCTCTGTAGATCATCCAGAGATTGTTGCACCTCTGTAGCTTTAGTTCAGTCTTGTGAAAAAATGGAGTACAAGGAGCTGCTTCTTCTCCTTGATAACTCCAGGCAAGCACTCTCCAGACTCAGCAAGGGGCGGATCCAGGATCTACACCCAAACTTCCTGCAGGGACTGTGTCAGAGTTGATTAAAGCGGTTGTCTCACTTCAGCAAATTCCATCCATCACGCAGACAAAGCTCACACAAGGCACCCACCAATGCACCGTGCTTGTCCATATTTTCTCCCTCGCCGGCTCGACTCATCCCTCCATCACATCACGCACTGCTCACCCCCATGGCCACGACCACCCTGCAATCCACCAGCGGCGGAGATGAAATTTCAAAATTTCAATTTTATGGTAAATCCTGTAACAAAGCAAGGGTTAACAGCCAAACAAAACTCAATATTGCTTGCCCTAATTTTTCGGTTTACAGAAACACCCCACATGTGGTTGTAAACTGCTGTATGGCCACACGGCAGGGCACAGAAGGAAAAGAACACCATATGGTTTTTGGAAGGCAGATTTAGCTAAACTGGTTTTTAGATGCCATGTCCCATTTGAAGCCCCCCTGATGCACCCCTACAGTAGAAACTCAAAAAAGTGACCACATTTTGGAAACTATGAGATTAGGTGCCAGTTTTGTTGGTACTATTTTGGGGTACATATGATTTTTAATTGTTCTATATTATGTTTTTTGTGAGGGAAGTTAACCAAAAAATTGATGTTTTGGCACAGTTTTAATTTTTTACAACATCTGACAGGGTAGATCATGTGCTATTTTTATAGAGCAGGTTGTTACGGATGCATTGATATCAAATATGTCTACTTTCTATGTCTGTTTGTTTCAGTTTTACATAATTATGTTTTTGTGTCTCCATTTTCTGAACGCCCTATTTTTTTTATTTTTCTGCTGATCGTCTTGTTCAGGGGCTCGTTTTATGCAGGAAGAGTTGATGTTTTTACTGGTACCATTTATGGGGCAAGGTGACCAAAAACTTGGTTGTTTTGGTGCAGTTTTTATTTATTTATTTTTACAGCGTTTACCTGAGGGGTTAGGTCATGTGACTTTTTTATAGAGCGATACCTAATATGTCTACTTTTTCTTATTTATTTAAGTTTTACACAATAATAGCATTTTTGAAACCGAAATAATGATGTTTTAGTGTCTCAATAGTATGAAAGCTATAGCTTTAAATTTTTTGACCGATTGCCTCATTGTCTCATTTTTTGTGGCATGGGGTGACGGTTTGATTGGTTCTATTTTGGGGGATATATGCCTTTTTGATTGCTTGGTGTTGCACTTTATGCGATGTTAGGCGACAAAAAATGTCTTTTTTAGCACTGTTTTTATTTTTTTATTTTTTACGGTGTTCAGGTCATGTGATATTTTTATAGAGCAGGTTGTTACGGACGCGGTGATAATATGTCAATTTTTTTTTTTATTTCACTTTAACACAATAATAGCAGTTTTGAAGCAAATAAAAATCATATTTTAGTGTCTCCATTGTCTGAGAGTAATAGCTTTTTAATTTTTTGACCGACTGTCTTAGGTAAGGTCTCATTTTTTGCGGGATGAGGTGATGGTTTGATTGGTACTATTTTGGGGGGCATACGCCTTTTTGATCGCTTGGTGTTGCAATTTTTGTGCTGTAAGGTGACAAAAATGGCTTTTTTAAAATGGTTTTTATTTATTTATTTTTATGGTGTTTATCAGGCAGAGTGGATCATGTGATATATTTATAGAGCTAGTCATTATGGACGCGGCGATGCATTAATAGGTGTGTTTTCGGGTTTTTTCCTTTTTTTATTATAAAATAAGGGGAAAGGGGCGTTATTTTTCTTTTTTTTACTTAAAAAACTTTCTTTTTCATAAAAAAAACTTTTTTAATTTTTTTTTCTTTATTTTATTTCTGAATTTCACTTTTGGGGGTCTAATCCCCTCTGCAATGCATTACAATACATCTGTATTGTAATATATTGCCTGTTCATGTATTACACAGAGTAATACACTAACAGGTTGCCTAGGAGACGGGCCTGAGGCTGGATCTCCTGGGCACCCGTAGAAGGCAGGTCTGGATGCCGTGCAAGGCATTGGGCAGCCTGTGCATGGCATCGGGCTGTCTTCTCACACATTGAGCCCCCACCTCAGCAGTGCGGGTACTCGATGCGCTCCCTCACCCAACACAAACCCCTTCTATGTCGCGGTCAGTGTACAGGACAATAAGCAGCTACTGCCCAGCCAAGATCTGGAGGAGACATCCGCCGCTTTCGCCACTAGGGGGCAAAGTACTGATGAGGAGAGTGGAGTGGGAGCTGGTGTGAGCAGTCAGGCTCCTGACCCAGAGACGGTTGAGGAGGACATCAGTGACTTGCAGACAGTATTTGACGATCGCACTTGGGAGCCAGGTGACGAAGAGCCTTCATCATCATCAGGAGAAGAGGGTGGTAGCTTTACCGTGAGCCAGCGGCAGAGCCAGCAAGTCACTAGCGTAGCCAGGAGTCAGCAGGGTGGCAGCAGTGGGAGGTCGGGAGTGAAACATTCCTGGGGTAGACCACACGCTTTACAGGAGCCTACCTGCCCCAGAAGTAGCGGTGCACAGGTTCACGGAGGCGGCGGCGGTAGCAGTCAGTCAGTGCGGAGTGTCAGGGGTAAAATCACCTACTTGGCGGTGTGGCAATTTTTTGTTAAGCAGCCGGAGGAGGTGAACATGGCCATATGTAGAATATGTGGGCATAAGATGAAGCGTGGCCAGAATGCCAATGTTGGCACCATGGCCCTCCGTCAACATATGCAACATCACCATAAAGTGGCCTGGGAGAACCGTGTCTCCGATCTGGTGGTCCAGCCTGCCGCAACAACCGCCCAGTGGCACATATTCGGTTTCAGGCAGTTAAGGCTCCAACACCTCAGACGAAGGGAGCTGTCTGTCCTTCCCATCATCTGATGGTCCGGATGCTCCTGCTCCTCCTACTCCTCAACAGTCATTCCGTCAGCAATCGATCACCGAAGCGATTGCCAAGAGACAACAGTATGCATGCACTCATCCAATGGTTCAGAAGCTGAATGTGCTCCTGTCCAAGTTGCTGCAGTCACTTACTTTCCAAGTGGTGGACTTGTGCCAAGCCGAGGTGGAGAGTCCCAAGCCGTCATTTCTTTGCCAAAAAGGCAGTACCAGCCATGCACACATATGTAGAACAGGTGGGCCAGTCCTTGAGCCTGTTGCCGTTGCCACGCCGTTGGTCCTGTGGCAATGTCTGCCTCTGCCTCCTCATCCACCACCATGTCCTCATCCTCCACCATGTCCTCATCCTCCACTGCAGGGACAATTCACAGAGGCCCTCCAGCATACCACATGTGCAGGGCACGGCGGTATCACGCTGTTCTGCTGCTCGCTACACTGGGCGAACGGAGTCACACAGGGGAGGAACTGTTCCGTGTCCTTTCGGACTGCGTCAAGGAGGGCTGAGCCATGCACCCTGCATGGCACACATGTTCAATCTAGTTGTCAAGCGGTTCCTGAAGTCTTCCACCCATCTGCAACACATCCTAAAAATGGCCAGGAAACTTTGCATGCACTTTAGCCACTCGTACACCGCAAAGCACACCCTCCTTGAGTTGCAGCGGCAGAACGGCATCCCCCAACATAGGATGATATGCAACGTTTCCACCAGTTGGAATTCCACCCTCCATATGTTTGACAGACTATATGAACAGAGAAAGGCCATAAATGATTTCTTGATGATCCAAGCGGACAGGAGTACTCTCCTGTGTAACTTAGATGTCAGCAAGTGGCCGCTCATGCGTGACATTCGCCAGGACCACGGGATGAACAATGTTATTCCACTGCTTAATGTCCTGGAACAGATGCTGGAAAATCTGGCTGGTCAGGGGACTGGAGACGTGGCGCCTAGATCTCATGGCCACATGAGCTATGTGGGGGCTGAACTGGGGGAGGAGAGGAGGACATTGGAGCACAAGCAATGTGTAGCAAAACAGGTGTTTTTTCTACACAGGTGACAGGAGAGGAGGAGCAGGAGCAGCCAGAGGATCTACAGGGCGATGAGGAAAAGGAGGCAGAGGACCCAGACACACCGTGGTAGTATGCAGTGGAGATGGAGGCAGGGAGTCCCTCCAAGTCACTTGCACAAATGGCCCGATGCATGCTCACCTGCCTGCGTAGTGACAGACGAATTGTCACCATTCGGCAGACGGATGACTTCTGGCTCTCCACCTTGTTGGACCCTCGCTACCAGTCCAAAACGATGGCCTTTTTTACACCCACTGAGAGGAAGGACAAACTGTACTACTATAGAGACATCCTATGTAGTCCATTGGCCACTGCCTATCTGCGCCATTGTCCATCCTCTTGCAGGTCCGACCGGGGGTGCCCATGGCTGCTGGGGAGGGGTGGGGTGGCAAGAGCAGTACCAGCTCCATCAGCAGAAGCCTGAGTCTAGAGTCGTCGCCAATGAGCAGCTTTCTTCACCCGCATAGTGAAGAAACTACTCACCAGCAGCAGCAGCTAGAGCTGGAGCAGGACCTGAAACAGCAGGTGGTGGTAAACTTGGACAGCACCCTGCCACCCCACATTTAATCCCAAACTAGATTTGTGGCCACAACTGGCCGAGTTTGCCCTGGAAAAGCTGTCCTGCCGGCCAGTAGTGTGGCATCAGAGCAGGTCTTTAGTGCGGCGGGGGCCATAGTTACCCCAAGAAGAACTCGCCTGTCCACCCAAAATGTGGAGAGACTGACCTTTGTCAAGATGAATCAGGCGTGGATCAGACAGGATTTCCACCCACCAATGCCTGATGCATCAGATTAGATCATCCATGCTGCCTCAACCAAACCTTGACAAAAGAGCAAAAGAGACCGGTTTCTTCTGGCTACCTGCCTCAACTACTATTCTGATGCTGGCACTCGCCTGATGCCACATATCTGATGCCAAGTGCTCCTTCTTACACACATCATCGTCAGTGGGTACTGTTCTTGCCACCCACCTCCACACTCTGTTGTTGTGCCACTCTGTGGCTTCCTCCTGATGCTGCCACCACCTGCACACTCTGTTGTCGTGCCACTCTGTGGCCTCCTCTTGATGCTGCCGCCACCTCCACACTCTATCATTGTGTCGCTCTGTGGCCTCCTGATGCTGCCGGCACCTCCAGACTCTGTCAATGTGCCACTCTGTGGTCTCCTGATGATCCTGCCACCTCCAGACTCTGTCATTGTGCCACTCTGTGGCCTCCTCCTGATGCTTCCACCACCTCCACACTCTATCATCATGCCACTCTGTGGCCTCCTCCTGATGCTGCTGCTGCCACCACCTCAACACTCTGTCATTGTGCCACTCTGTGGCCTCCTAATGCTGCTGTTGCCACCTCCACACTCTGTAAATGTGCTACTCTGTGGCCTCCTCATGCTGCTGCCACCTCCAGACTCTGTCATTGTGCCACTCTGTGGCCTCTTCATGGTGCTGCCACCTCCAGACTCTGTCATTGTGCCACTCTGTGACCTCCTGATGCTGCCGCCACCTCCAGACTCTGTCATTGTGCCACTCTGTGGTCTCCTGATGCTGCCACCACCTCCAGACTCTATTATAGTGCCACTCTGTGACCTTCTGATGCTACCGCAACCTCCAGACTCTGTCATTGTGCCACTCTGTGGTCTCCTGATGCTGCCGCCACCTCCAGACTCTGTCATAGTGCCACTCTGTGACGTTCTGATGCTGCCGCAACCTCCAGACTCTGTCATTGTGCCACTCTGTGGTCTCCTGATGCTGCCGCCACCTCCAGACTCTAACATAGTGCCACTCTGTTACCACCCGATGCTGCTGCCACCTCCACACTCTGTCATTGTGCCACTCTGTGGCCTCCTAATGTTGCTGCTGCCACCTCCACACTCTGTCATTGTGCCACTCTGTGGCCTCCTCCTGATGCTGCCACCACCTCCAGACTCTGTCATTGTGCGAACCCTGTGGTCTCCTGCTGCTGCCACCTCCACACTCTATCATTGTGCCACTCTGTGGCCTCCTCATGCTGCTGCCACCTCCACACTTTGTCGTCATGCCACTCTGTGGCCTCCTGATGCTGCTGCCACCTCCATACTCTGTCATTGTGCGAACCCTGTGGTCTCCTGCTGCTGCCACCTCCACACTCTATCATTGTGCCACTCTGTGGCCTCCTCATGCTGCTGCCACCTCCACACTCTGTCGTCATGCCACTCTGTGGCCTTCTGATGCTGCTGCCACCTCCACACTCTGTCATTGTGCCTCCCTGTGTCCTCCTCCTGATACTGCTGCTGCCACCTCCAGACTCTGTCATTGTGCCACTTTGTGGTCTCCTGATGCTGCCGCCACCTCCAGACTCTGTCATTGTGCCACTCTGTGGTCTCCTGCTGCTGCTTCCACCTCCACACTCTATCATTGTACCACTCTGTGGCCTCCTCATGCTGCTGCCACCACCACACTCTGTCATCATGCCTCTCTGTGGCCTCCTGATGCTGCTGCCACCCCCAGACCCTGTCATTGTGCCACTCTTTGGCCTCCTGATGCTGCTGCCACCTCCACACTCTGTCATTGTGCCACCCTGTGGCCTCCTCCTGATGGTGCTGCCGCCACCTCCAGACTCTGTCATTGTGTCACTCTGTGGCCTCCTCCTAATGCTGCTGCTGCCACCTCCAGACTCTGTCATTGTGCCACTCTGTGGCCTCCTGATGCTAACGCCACCTCAAAACTCTGTCATTGTGCCACTCTGTGGTCTTCTCATGCTGCTGCCACCTCCACACTCTGTTGTCATGCCACTCTGTGGCCTCCTGATGCTGCTGCCACCCCCAGACCCTGTCATTGTGCCACCACTCTGTGGCCTCCTGATGCTGCTGCCACCTCCACAATCTGTCATTGTGCCATCCTGTGGCCTCCCCCTGATGGTGCTGCTGCCACCTCCAGACTCTGTCATTGTACCACTCTGTGGCCTCCTCCTGATGCTGCCGCCACCTTCACACTCTATCATTGTGCCACTCTGTGGCCTCCTCATGCTGCTGCCACCTCTACACTCTGTCGTCATGCCACTCTGTAGCCTCCTAATGCTGCTGCCACCTCCACACTCTGTCATTGTGCCTCCCTGTGTCCTCCTCCTGATACTGCTGCTACCACCTCCAGACTCTGTCATTGTGCCACTCTGTGGTCTGATGCTGCTGCCACCTCCAGACTCTATCATGGTGCCACTCTGTGGCCTCCTCATGCTGCTGCCACCTCCACACTCTGTCATCATGCCATTCTGTGGCCTCCTCCCGATGCTGCTTCCACTTCCACACTCTGTCATTGTGTCACTCTGTGACCTTCTGATGCTGCTGCCACCTCCACACTCTGTCATTGTGCCTCCCTGTGTCCTCCTCCTGATACTGCTGCTACCACCTCCAGACTCTGTCATTGTGCCACTCTGTGGTCTGATGCTGCTGCCACCTCCAGACTCTGTCATTGTACCACTCTGTGGCCTCCTCCTGATGCTGCCTCCACCTCCACACTCTATCATGGTGCCATTCTGTGGCCTCCTCCCGATGCTGCTTCCACTTCCACACTCTGTCATTGTGCCACTCTGTGACCTTCTGATGCTGCCGCCACCTCCACACTCTGTCATTAGGCAACTCTGTAGCCTCCTAATGTTGCTATTTCCACCTCCACACTCTGTCGTTGTGCCACTCTGTGGCCTCCTAATGTTGCTGCTGCTACCTCCACACTTTGTCTTAATGCCACTCTGTGGTCTCCTGTTGCTGCTGCCACCTCCACACTCTGTCGGCGTGCCACTCTGTGGCCTCTGCCTGATGCTGCTGCTACCTCCAAACTCTGTCATTGTGCCACTCTGTGACCTCCTGATGTTGCCACCACCTCCAGACTCTGTCATTGTGCCACTCTGTGGTTTCCTGCTGCTGCTGCCACCTCCACACTCTATCATTGTGCCACTCTGTGGCCTTCTCATGCTGCTGCCACCTCCACATTCTGTCATCATGTCACTCTGTGGCCTCCTGATGCTGCTGCCACCTCCACATTCTGTCACTGTGCCACCCTGTGGCCGCCTCCTGAGGCTGCTGCCGCCACCTCCACACTCTGTCATTGTGCCACTCTGTGGCCTCCTGATGCTGCCGCCACCTCCACACGCTGTCATTGTGCCACTCTGTGGCCTTCTTATGCTGCCGCCACCTCCAGACTCTGTCGTCGTGCCACTTTGTGGTCTCCCGATGCTGCTGCCACCTCCACACTCTGTCATTGTGCCACTCTGTGGCCTTCTGATGCTGCCGCCACCTCCATGCTCTGTCATTGGGCAACTCTGTAGCCTCCTAATGTTTCTGTTTCTGCCTCCACACTCTGTCGTTGTGCCACTCTGTGGCCTCCTAATGTTGCTGCTGCCACCTCCACACTTTGTCTGAATGCCACTCTGTGGTCTCCTGCTGCTGCTGCCACCTCCACACTCTGTCGGCGTGCCTCTCTGTGGCCTCCTCCTGATCCTGCTGCCACCTCCAGACTCTGTCATTGTGCCACCCTGTGGCCTCCTCCTGATGCTGCTGCCGCCACCTCCAGACTATGTCATTGTGCCACATTGTGGTCTCCTAATGCTGTTGCCACCTCCAGACTCTGTCATTGTGCCACCCTGTGGCCTCCTCCTGATGCTGCTGCCGCCACCTTCAGACTCTGTCATTGTGCCACCCTGTGGCCTCCTCCTGATGATGCTGCTGCCACCTCCAGACTCTCTCATTGTGCCACTCTGTGGCCTCCTCCTAATGCTGCCGCCACCTCCACACTCTGTCGTCGTGCCACTCTGTGGCCTCCTCCTGATGCTGCCGCCACCTCTACACTCTGTCATTGTGCCACTCTGTGGTCTCCTGATGCTGCTGCCACCTCCACGCTCTGTCATGCCACTCTGTGGCCTTCTGATGCTGCTGCCACCTCCAGAGTCTGTCATTATGCCTCTTTGTGGGCTTCTCATGCTGCTGCCACCTCCACACTCTGTAGTTGTTTCACTCTGTGGCCTCCTAATTAGTGATAAGCGAGCACCAACGTGTTCGGGTGTTCATTCCGAACACACCGCGATATTCGTGCACTCGGCCGAGCATAATGTAAAGTCAATGGGAGACAACCAGGGGGAGGGTGCCTGGTCCATTGGAAAAAGTCTCAGTGTAAATGCTGCAGTCAGTCCATAGTCTACAGTAAACAGTGTGATCAGTCAGTCCGTAGTCCAGTGCGAACACTGCAGTCAGTAAGTCCATAGTCTAGTGTAAACACTGTTGACATTCAGTCTATAGTCTACTGTAAACACTGTGGTCAGTTAATCCATAGTTTAGTGTAAACGCTGCAGTCAGTCAGCAGTCCATAGTCTAGTGTGAAAGCTGTGGTCAGTTCATAGTCTAGTGTACTGGACTCAGTCAGTCCACAGTTTAGTGTAAACATTGTTGACAGTCAATCCATAGTCTGGTGGAAACGCTGTGGTTATTCAGTACATAGTCTAGTGTTAACGCTGCGGTCAGTCCACAGTCTAGTGTGAAAGCTGCAGTCAGTCCACAGTCTAGTGTGAAAGCTGCAGTCAGTCCATAGTCTAGTGTGAAAGCTGCAGTCAGTCCATAGTCTAGTGTAAACTCTGAGATCACTGAGTCTATAGTCCAGTGTAAACCTTGTCTCAGTCAGTCTATAGTCTAGTGTAAACCCTGTGGTCAGTCAGTCTATAGTCCAGTGTAAACGCTTCAGTCAGTCAGTCCATAGTCTAGTGTAAACCCTGTGGTCAGTCAGTCTATAGTCTTGAGTAAATCCTGTGGTCAGTCAGTCTATAGTCTAGTGTAAACCATGAGATCACTGAGTCTATAGTCTAGTGTAAACCTTGTCTCAGTCAGTCTATAGTCTAGTGTAAACCCTGTGGTCAGTCAGTCTATAGTCTAGTGTAAACGCTTCAGTCAGTCAGTCCATAGTCTAGTGTAAACCCTGTGGTCAGTCAGTCTATAGTCTTGAGTAAATCCTGTGGTCAGTCAGTCTATAGTCTAGTGTAAACGATGCGGTCAGTCAGTCTATAGTCTAGTGTAAACCTTGTCACAGTCAGTCTATAGTCTAGTGTAAACCCTGTTGTCAGTCAGTCTATAGTCTAGTGTAAACCCTGTGGTCAGTCAGTCTATAGTCTAGTGTAAACGCTGCGGTCAGTCAGTCTATAGTCTAGTGTAAACCCTGTGGTAAGTCAGTCTATAGTCTAGTGTAAACGCTGTGGTCAGTCAGTCTATATTCTAGTGTAAACAATGTGGTCAATCAGTTTATAGTCTAGTGTAAACCCTGCGGTCAGTCAGTCTATAATCTAGTGTAAACCCTGTGGTCAGTCAGTCTATAGTCTAGTGTAAACCCTGTGGTCAGTCAGTCTATAGTCTAGTGTAAACCCTGTGGTCAGTCAGTCTATAGTCTAGTGTAAACGCTGTGGTCAGTCAGTCTATAGTCTCGTGTAAACAATGTGGTCAGTCAGTCTATAGTCTAGTGTAAACCTTGTCACAGTCAGTCTATAGTCTAGTGTAAACCCTGTGGTCAGTTAGTCTATAGTCTAGTGTAAACGCTTCAGTCAGTCAGTCCATAGTCTAGTGTAAACCCTGTGGTCAGTCAGTCTATAGTCTAGTGTAAACCCTGTGGTCAGTCAGTCTATATTCTAGTGTAAACCTTGTCTCAGTTAGTCTATAGTCTAGTGTAAACCCTGTGGTCAGTCAGTCTATAGTCTAGTGTAAACCCTGTGGTCAGTCAGTCTATAGTCTAGTGTAAACCTTGTCACAATCAGTCTATAGTCTAGTGTAAACCCTGTGGTCAGTCAGTCTATAGTCTAGTGTAAACGCTGCGGTCAGTCAGTCTATAGTCTAGTGTAAACAATGTGGTCAGTCAGTCTATAGTCTAGTGTAAACCCTGTGGTCAGTCAGTCTATAATCTAGTGTAAACCCTGTGGTCAGTCAGTCTATAGTCTAGTGTAAACCCTGTGGTCAGTCAGTCTATAGTCTAGTGTAAACCTTGTCTCAGTCAGTCTATAGTCTAGTGTAAACCCTGTGGTCAGTCAGTCTATAGTCTAGTGTAAACGCTTCAGTCAGTCAGTCCATAGTCTAGTGTAAACCCTGTGGTCAGTCAGTCTATAGTCTTGAGTAAATCCTGTGGTCAGTCAGTCTATAGTCTAGTGTAAACGATGCGGTCAGTCAGTCTATAGTCTAGTGTAAACCTTGTCACAGTCAGTCTATAGTCTAGTGTAAACCCTGTTGTCAGTCAGTCTATAGTCTAGTGTAAACCCTGTGGTCAGTCAGTCTATAGTCTAGTGTAAACCTTGTGGTCAGTCAGTCTATAGTCTAGTGTAAACGCTGTGGTCAGTCAGTCTATAGTCTAGTGTAAACCCTGTGGTAAGTCAGTCTATAGTCTAGTGTAAACGCTGTGGTCAGTCAGTCTATATTCTAGTGTAAACAATGTGGTCAATCAGTTTATAGTCTAGTGTAAACCCTGCGGTCAGTCAGTCTATAATCTAGTGTAAACCCTGTGGTCAGTCAGTCTATAGTCTAGTGTAAACCCTGTGGTCAGTCAGTCTATAGTCTAGTGTAAACCCTGTGGTCAGTCAGTCTATAGTCTAGTGTAAACGCTGTGGTCAGTCAGTCTATATTCTAGTGTAAACCCTGTGGTCAGTCAGTCTATAGTCTAGTGTAAACCCTGTGGTCAGTCAGTCTATAGTCTAGTGTAAACCTTGTCACAATCAGTCTATAGTCTAGTGTAAACCCTGTGGTCAGTCAGTCTATAGTCTAGTGTAAACGCTGCGGTCAGTCAGTCTATAGTCTAGTGTAAACAATGTGGTCAGTCAGTCTATAGTCTAGTGTAAACCCTGTGGTCAGTCAGTCTATAATCTAGTGTAAACCCTGTGGTCAGTCAGTCTATAGTCTAGTGTAAACCCTGTGGTCAGTCAGTCTATAGTCTAGTGTAAACCTTGTCTCAGTCAGTCTATAGTCTAGTGTAAACCCTGTGGTCAGTCAGTCTATAGTCTAGTGTAAACGCTTCAGTCAGTCAGTCCATAGTCTAGTGTAAACCCTGTGGTCAGTCAGTCTATAGTCTTGAGTAAATCCTGTGGTCAGTCAGTCTATAGTCTAGTGTAAACGATGCGGTCAGTCAGTCTATAGTCTAGTGTAAACCTTGTCACAGTCAGTCTATAGTCTAGTGTAAACCCTGTTGTCAGTCAGTCTATAGTCTAGTGTAAACCCTGTGGTCAGTCAGTCTATAGTCTAGTGTAAACCTTGTGGTCAGTCAGTCTATAGTCTAGTGTAAACGCTGCGGTCAGTCAGTCTATAGTCTAGTGTAAACCCTGTGGTAAGTCAGTCTATAGTCTAGTGTAAACGCTGTGGTCAGTCAGTCTATATTCTAGTGTAAACAATGTGGTCAATCAGTTTATAGTCTAGTGTAAACCCTGCGGTCAGTCAGTCTATAATCTAGTGTAAACCCTGTGGTCAGTCAGTCTATAGTCTAGTGTAAAC
Organism: Bufotes viridis; assembly: GCA_033119425.1. NCBI lineage: Eukaryota > Metazoa > Chordata > Amphibia > Anura > Bufonidae > Bufotes > Bufotes viridis. The sequence goes on along the minus strand of CM065589.1, from coordinate 598,892,013 downwards.
CCTGTGGTCAGTCAGTCTATAGTCTAGTGTAAACCCTGTGGTCAGTCAGTCTATAGTCTAGTGTAAACGCTGTGGTCAGTCAGTCTATATTCTAGTGTAAACCCTGTGGTCAGTCAGTTTATAGTCTAGTGTAAACCTTGTCTCAGTCAGTCTATAGTCTAGTGTAAACCCTGTGGTCAGTCAGTCTATAGTCTAGTGTAAACGCTTCAGTCAGTCAGTCCATAGTCTAGTGTAAACCCTGTGGTCAGTCAGTCTATAGTCTTGAGTAAATCCTGTGGTCAGTCAGTCTATAGTCTAGTGTAAACGATGCGGTCAGTCAGTCTATAGTCTAGTGTAAACCTTGTCACAGTCAGTCTATAGTCTAGTGTAAACAATGTGGTCAGTCAGTCTATAGTCTAGTGTAAACGATGCGGTCAGTCAGTCTATAGTCTAGTGTAAACCTTGTCACAGTCAGTCTATAGTCTAGTGTAAACCCTGTGGTCAGTCAGTCTATAGTCTAGTGTAAACGCTTCGGTCAGTCAGTCCATAGTCTAGTGCAGTGATGGTCAACGTGCGGCTCTCCAGCTGTGGCAGAACTACAACTCCCAGCATGCAAAGCCTGTCTATAGCTATCAGCCTACTGCAGGGCATGGTGGGAGTTGTAGTTTAGCAACAGCTGGAGAGCCGCACGTTTCCCATCACTGGTCTAGTGTAAACCCTGTGGTCAGTCAGTCTATAGTCTAGTGTAAACCCTGTGGTCAGTCAGTCTATAGTCTAGTGTAAACCTTGTGGTCAGTCAGTCTATAGTCTAGTGTAAACGCTGCGGTCAGTCAGTCTATAGTCTAGTGTAAACCCTGTGGTAAGTCAGTCTATAGTCTAGTGTAAACGCTGTGGTCAGTCAGTCTATATTCTAGTGTAAACAATGTGGTCAATCAGTTTATAGTCTAGTGTAAACCCTGCGGTCAGTCAGTCTATAATCTAGTGTAAACCCTGTGGTCAGTCAGTCTATAGTCTAGTGTAAACCCTGTGGTCAGTCAGTCTATAGTCTAGTGTAAACCCTGTGGTCAGTCAGTCTATAGTCTAGTGTAAACGCTGTGGTCAGTCAGTCTATATTCTAGTGTAAACCCTGTGGTCAGTCAGTCTATAGTCTAGTGTAAACCTTGTCTCAGTCAGTCTATAGTCTAGTGTAAACCCTGTGGTCAGTCAGTCTATAGTCTAGTGTAAACGCTTCAGTCAGTCAGTCCATAGTCTAGTGTAAACCCTGTGGTCAGTCAGTCTATAGTCTTGAGTAAATCCTGTGGTCAGTCAGTCTATAGTCTAGTGTAAACGATGCGGTCAGTCAGTCTATAGTCTAGTGTAAACCTTGTCACAGTCAGTCTATAGTCTCGTGTAAACAATGTGGTCAGTCAGTCTATAGTCTAGTGTAAACGATGCGGTCAGTCAGTCTATAGTCTAGTGTAAACCTTGTCACAGTCAGTCTATAGTCTAGTGTAAACCCTGTGGTCAGTCAGTCTATAGTCTAGTGTAAACGCTTCGGTCAGTCAGTCCATAGTCTAGTGCAGTGATGGGCAACGTGCGGCTCTCCAGCTGTTGCAGAACTACAACTCCCAGCATGCAAAGCCTGTCTATAGCTATCAGCCTACTGCAGGGCATGGTGGGAGTTGTAGTTTAGCAACAGCTGGAGAGCCGCACGTTGCCCATCACTGGTCTAGTGTAAACCCTGTGGTCAGTCAGTCTATAGTCTAGTGTAAACCCTGTGGTCAGTCAGTCTATATTCTAGTGTAAACCTTGTCTCAGTTAGTCTATAGTCTAGTGTAAACCCTGTGGTCAGTCAGTCTATAGTCTAGTGTAAACCCTGTGGTCAGTCAGTCTATAGTCTAGTGTAAACCTTGTCACAATCAGTCTATAGTCTAGTGCAAACCCTGTGGTCAGTCAGTCTATAGTCTAGTGTAAACGCTGCGGTCAGTCAGTCTATAGTCTAGTGTAAACAATGTGGTCAGTCAGTCTATAGTCTAGTGTAAACCCTGTGGTCAGTCAGTCTATAATCTAGTGTAAACCCTGTGGTCAGTCAGTCTATAGTCTAGTGTAAACCCTGTGGTCAGTCAGTCTATAGTCTAGTGTAAACGCTGCGGTCAGTCAGTCTATAGTCTAGTGTAAACGCTGTGGTCAGTCAGTCTATATTCTAGTGTAAACAATGTGGTCAATCAGTTTATAGTCTAGTGTAAACCCTGCGGTCAGTCAGTCTATAATCTAGTGTAAACCCTGTGGTCAGTCAGTCTATAGTCTAGTGTAAACCCTGTGGTTGATCAGTCAGTCTATAGTCTAGTGTAAACCCTGTGGTCAGTCAGTTTATAGTCTAGTGTAAACGCTGTGGTCAGTCAGTCTATAATCTCGTGTAAACAATGTGGTCAGTCAGTCTATATTCTAATGTAAACGCTGCGGTCAGTCAGTTTATAGTCTAGTGTAAACCCTGTGGTCAGTCAGTCTATAGTCTAGTGTAAACCCTGTGGTCAGTCAGTCTATAATCTAGTGTAAACCCTGTGGTCAGTCAGTCTATAGTCTAGTGTAAATGCTGCGGTCAGTCAGTCTATAGTCTAGTGTAAATGCTGCGGTCAGTCAGTCTATAGTCTAGTGTAAACGCTGCGGTCAGTCAGTCTATAGTCTAGTGTAAACGCTGTGGTCAGTCAGTCCATAGTCTAGTGTAAAAGCTGGTCAGTCGATCCATAATGTAGTGTACTGGAGTCAGTCAGTCCATAGAGTACTGTAAATACTGCAGTCAGTCAGTCCATAATATGGTGTAAACGCTGCAGTTAGTCAGTGCACAGTCTGGTGTAAACCCTGTAGTTAGTCATTCTATAGTCCAGGGTAAATGCAGCGGTCAGTCCATAGTCCAGTGTAAACGCTGCGGTCAGTCCATAGTCCAGTGTAAACGCTGCGGTCAGTCAGTCTATAGTCCGGTGTAAATGCTGTGGTCAGTCAGTCTATAGTCCGGTGTAAATGCTGTGGTCAGTCAGTTCATAGTCTAGTTTAACCCCTTAAGCCCTATTTCACCCTAAGGACTCGGCCATTTTTTGCAAATCTGACCAGTGTCACATTATGTGGTGATAACTTTAAAACGCTTTTTCTTATCCAGGCCATTCTGAGACTGTTTTTTCGTCACATATTGTACTTCATGACAGTGGAAAAATGAAGTTGAAAAATTAAATTTTTATTTAAAAATAAATACAAAATTTACCAAACATTTTGAAAAATGTGCAATTTTCCAAGTTTTAATTTCTCTACTTTTATAATACATAGTAATACCGCCAAAAAAAGTTATTGATTTACATTCCCCATATGTCTACTTCATGTATCGATCATTTTGGGAACGCCATTTCATTATTTGGGGACGTTACAAGGCTTAGAAGTTTAGAAGCAAATCTCGAAATTTTTCAGAAATTTTCAAAAACCCACTTTTTAGGGACCAGTTCAGGTCTGAAGTCACTTTGCGAGGCTTACATAATAGAAAACCACCCAAAAATTACCCCATTCTGGAAACTACACCCCTCAAGGTATTCAAAACTGATTTTACAAACGTAATTAACCCTTTAGGTTTTCCACAAGAGTTAATGGCAAATGGAGATAAAATTTCAGAATTTCAATTTTTGGGAAAATTTTTCCATTTTAATCCATTTTTTCCAGTAACAAAGCAAGGGTTAATCGCCAAACAAAACTTAATATTTATTGCCCCGATTCTGTAGTTTGCACCCAATATGTGGTCGTAAACTGCTGTATGGCCAAACTGCAGGGCACAGAAGGAAGGGAACGCCATATGGTTTTTGGAAGGTGGATTTTGCTGGACTGGATTTTTGACACTATGTCCCATTTGAAGCCCTCCGATGCACCCCTAGAGTAGACACTCCATAAAAGTGACTTCATCTAAGAAACTGCACCCCCCAAGGTATTCAAAACCAGTTTTGCTAACTTTGTTAACCCTTTAGGTGTTCCTCAAGAGTTATTGGCAAATGGAGATTAAATTTCAGAATTTCTATTTTTTGTTACCTTGTCTCAAAAAAAGTGTAATATAGAGCAACCAAAAATCATAGTTACCCTAAAATAATACCAACAAAACTGACAGCTTATCTCGTAGTTTCCAAAATGGGGTCACTTTTTTGGAGTTTCTACTCTAGGGGTGCATCAGGGAGGCTTCAAATGGGACATAGTGTCAAAAATCCAGTCCAGCAAAATCTGCCTTCCAAAAACCATATGGCGTTCCCTTCCTTCTACGCCCTGCCGTTTGGCCATACAACAGTTTACGACCACATATGGGGTGTTTGTGCAAACAAGCGAATCAGGGCAATAAATATTGAGTCTTGTTTGGCTGTTAACCCTTGCTTTGTTACTGGAAAAATTGATTAAAATGGAAAATTTGGAAAAAAAATTGCTGTTTTGGGACCGTTTTTATTTTTTGTTATTTACATCGTTGAACTGACAGGTTAGATTGCGTGCTATTTCTATAGAGCAGGTTGTTACGGACGCGACAATACCAAATATGACTACTTTTTGGCCAATTGTTTTAGGTAGGGGCTCATTTTTTGTGGGATGAGATGGCCGTTTGATTGGTACTATTTTGGGAGGCATACGCTTTTTTTATCGCTTTGTATTACACTTTTAGTGATGTAAGGTGCCAAAAAATCGCTTATTTACACCATATTTGGGTTGTTTTTTATATGGCGTTCACCTGAGGAGTTCAGTCATGTGATATTTTTATAGAGCAGATTTTTACGGACGTGGCGATACGTAATATGGGTTTTTTTCATTTTTACTTTTTTTTCACTTTTTTTACGTTTTTTTTTTTACCCAGACCCACTTGGTTCTTGTAGATCCAGTGGATCTGGTGTCTGTATAATACAGTACAGTACACTGTATAGTGCACTGTGCTGTATTTTTTACTTACCTTTAGCAGGTCTATTCAGACTTTCAGTATCATGGAGAGCAGGACGCTTCTGAAAGCGTCCTGCTTCCATGGAAACCATCACCCGCTGCCATAAAAGAGCAGCGGGTGATGGATTGGGAGGGAGTGGGGCTCCCTCCCTCTGCGATCCCATCCTGTCGGGGGGCTGCAAAGGCACAGCAGCCCCCCGATGGGAGAGGGAGGGAGCTCCCGCCCTGTTAAGGAGGGAGCTCCCGCCCTGTTAACCCTTCCATAGAGGGGTTAAACGGCTGGCATCTGATCAAGCACAGATGCCGGCCGTTTCTATCAGAGTGTCAGCAATGTGCTGACACTCTGATAGATCCACTAGACACCAGGGAATAGACAGAGGAGGCCTCCCGCACTGCCTCCTGCCACCTGCAACCACCCCCCCCTGCACCCCCGCAGCCAAAATATGATTGGGGGCTGCAGGGGGGGTTACAAATGAACACTGATCCGTGGGGATCAGAGATCACACAAAGCGCTGCAAACCGCAGGTCTGAATTGACCTGCGGTTTGCAGCGATGGCCGATATGGGGGGGTCACAGGACCCCCCTGGGCATTGTCACAAGGTACTTGCTGAATGATTTCAGCAGGTACCTTGTTCCGATCACTGCCGGCTGAGCAGCAATGATCGGAACTACTCATGACGTACCAGTACGTCATGGGTCCTTAAGGGGTTAAAGGAAACCTGTCATCAACTCACTGAGGGCAGCATAAATGAGTGACAGAAATGCTGATTTTAGTGGTGTGTCACTAATGAGCTAAAAGTAAAGGGTTGCCGAGAACCAGCATCATAGTCATTACAGCCCAGGCCTAGAAAAGAGTCCAATCTACCTGAGAAGAGTCACATCTACCTGAGAAGAGTCAAATCTACCTAAGAAGAGTCCTGGCTATTATAATCTCCTGCTCTCCGCCATCTGCTGATGATTGGCAGGTCTCTCCTAGAGAGAAAGGGAGAAAACTTGGGACAAGCCGGTCTGTCCTCAGCAGGTGGGGGGAGAGCGGGAATTCATGAATAACCAGGACTCTTCTCCGGTGGCCGTGACTCTTCTCCAGGCCCAGTCTGCAAGGATTGTGATGTCGGGTCTCGGCAACCACTTACTTTTAACTCATAAATGACAGACCGCTGAAATCAACTCGCCTGTCTCTACTGCATGCTGCCGTTAGTATCGGCGGCAGAAAGGCGATGACAGGTTCCCTTTAAACCCTAGATACATCTATCATTATATTGGGGAACCCACTGTTATGAGGGCGCTGTGGGTGACACTGTTATGGGGGATCTGTGGGTGACACTGTTATGGGGGATCTGTGGATGACACTGTTATGGGGGATCTGTGGATGACACTGTTATGGGGGATCTGTGGATGACACTGTTATGGTAGATCTGTGGATGTCACTGATATGGGGGATCTGTGGATGACACTGTTATGGTGGATCTGTGGATGTCACTGTTATGGGGGATCTGGGGATGGCACTGTTATGGGGGATCTGTGGATGACACTGTTATGGGGGATCTGTGGGTGACACTGTTATGGGGGATCTGTGGGTGACACTGTTATGGGGGATCTGTGAATGTCACTGTTATGGGGGATCTGTGGATGACACTGTTATGGGGGATCTGTGGATGACACTGTTATGGGGGATCTGTGAATGTCACTGTTATGGGGAATCTGTGGATGTCACTGTTATGGGGGCACTGTGGATGTCACTGTTATGGGGGATCTGTGGATGACACTGTTATGGGGGATCTGTGGATGACACTGTTATGGGGGATCTGTGGATGTCACTGTTATGGGGGCACTGTGGATGTCACTGTTATGGGGGCACTGTGGATGTCACTGTTATGGGGGCACTGTGGATGTCACTGTTATGGGGGCGCTGTGGATGTCACTGTTATGGAGGCACTGTGGATGACACTGTTATGGGGGATTTGTGGATGTCACTGTTATGGGGGATCTGTGGATGGCACTGTTATGAGGGCACTGTGGATGTCACTGCTATGGGGGCACTGTGGATGACACTGTTATGGGGGCACTGTGGATGTCACTGTTATGGGGGATCTGTGGATCTCACTGTTATGGGGGATCTGTGGATGTCACTGTTATGGGGGATCTGTGAATGTCACTGTTATGGAGGCACTGTGGAGGTCACTGTTATGGGGGATCTGTGGATGTCACTGTAATGGAGGCACTGTGGATGTCACTGTTATGGGAGCACTGTGGATGTCACTGTTATGGAGGCACTGTGGATGTCACTGTTAAGGGGGCGCTGTGGATGTCACTGTTATGGGGGCGCTGTGGATGACACTGTTATGGGGGCGCTGTGGATGTCACTATTATGGTTGCACTGTGGATGACGCTGTTATGGGGGCGCTGTGGAGGTCACTGTTATGGGGGCACTGTGGATGTCACTGTTATGGGGGTGCTGTGGATGTCGCTGTTATGGGGGGATCTGTGGATATCACTGTTATGGGGGATCTGTGGATGACGCACTGTTATGGGGGATCTGTGGATGACATTGTTATGAAGGATCTGTGGATGACACTGTTATGGGGGATCTGTGGATGTCACTGTTATGGGGGATCTGTGGATGTCACTGTTATGGGGGATCTGTGGATGTCACTGTTATGGGGGATCTGAGAATGTCACTGTTATGGGGGATCTGTGGATGTCACTGTTATGGGGGCGCTGTGGATGTCACTGTTATGGGGGATCTGTGGATGACACTGTTATGGGGGCACTGTGGATGTCACTATTATGGGGGACCTGTGGATGTCACTGTTATGGGGGATCTGTGGATGTCACTGTTATGGGGGCGCTGTGGATGACACTGTTATGGTGACACTGTGGATGACACTGTTATGGGGGATCTGTGGATGTCACTATTATGGGGGATCTGTGGAGGTCACTGTTATGGGGGCGCTGTGGATGTCACTGTTATGGGGGATTTGTGGATGTCACTGTTATGGGGGCGCTGTGGATGTCACTGTTATGGGGGATCTGTGGATGTCACTGTTATGGGAGCACTGTGGATGTCACTGTTATGGGGGATCTGTGGATGTCACTGTTATGGGGGATCTGTGGATGTCACTGTTATGGGGGGTGCTGTGGATGTCACTGTTATGGGGGCACTGTGGATCTCACTGTTATGGGGGATCTGTGGATTTCACTGTTATGGGGGATCTGTGGATGTCACTGTTATGGGGGCGCTGTGGATGTCACTGTTATGGGGGGCGCTGTGGATGTCACTGTTATGGAGGCACAGTGGATGTCACTGTTATGGAGGCACTGTGGATGTCACTGTTATGGGGGCACTGCGGATGTCACTGTTATGGGGGCACTGTGGATGACACTGTTATGGGGGATCTGTGGATGTCACTGTTATGGGGGCGCTGTGGATGTCACTGTTATGGAGGCACTGTGGATGTCACTGTTATGGAGGCACAGTGGATGTCACTGTTATGGAGGCACTGTGGATGTCACTGTTATGGGGGATCTGTGGATGTCACTGTTATGGGGGCGCTGTGGATGTCACTGTTATGGAGGCACTGTGGATGTCACTGTTATGGGGGGCACTGTGGATGTCACTGGTATGGGGGCGCTGTGGATGACACTGTTATGGGGGCGCTGTGGATGTCACTATTATGGTTGCACTGTGGATGACGCTGTTATGGGGGGCACTGTGGAGGTCACTGTTATGGGGGCACTGTGGATGTCGCTGTTATGGGGTCACTGTGGATATCACTGTTATGGGGGATCTGTGGATGACACTGTTATGGGGCACTGTGGAAGTCACTGTTATGGGAGCACTGTGGATGTCACTGTTATGAGGGATCTGTGGATGACACTGTTATGGGGGATCTGTGGATGTCACTGTTATGGGGGATCTGTGGATGTCACTGTTATGGGGGATCTGTGGATGTCACTGTTAAGGGAGCACTGTGGATGACACTGTTATGGGGGCACTGTGGATGGCACTGTTATGAGGGCGCTGTTATGAGGGATCTGTAGAAGTCACTGTTATGGGGGATCTGTGGATGACACTGTTATGGTGGCACTGTGGAGGTCACTGTTATGGGGGCGCTGTGGATTTCACTGTTATGGAGGCGCTGTGGATGTCACTGTTATGGGAGATCTGTGGATGTCACTGTTATGGGGGATCTGTGGATGTCACTGTTATGGGGGATCTGTGGATGTCACTGTTATGGGGGGCACTGTGGATGTCACTGTTATGGGGGCGCTGTGGATGACACTGTTATGGGGCGCTGTGGAGGTCACTGTTATGGGGGCACTGTGGATGTCACTGTTATGGGGGTGCTGTGGATGTCGCTGTTATGGGGGCACTGTGGATATCACTGTTATGGGGGATCTGTGGATGTCGCTGTTATGGGGGCACTGTGGATATCACTGTTATGGGGGATCTGTGGATGACGCACTGTTATGGGGGATCTGTGGATGACACTGTTATGGGGGATCTGTGGATGTCACTGTTATGGGGCACTGTGGATATCACTGTTATGAGGGATCTGTGGATGTAACTGTTATGGGGGATCTGTGAATGTCACTGTTATGGGGGATCTGTGGATGTCACTGTTATGGGGGATCTGTGGATGTCACTGTTATGGGGGATCTGTGGATGTCACTGTTATGGGGGCACTGTGGATGTCACTGTTATGGGGGATCTGTGGATGTCACTGTTATGGGGGATCTGTGGATGTCACTGTTATGGGGGCGCTGTGGAAGACACTGTTATGGGGACATTGTGGATGACACTGTTATGGGGGATCTGTGGATGTCACTGTTATGGGGGATCTGTGGATGTCACTGTTATGGGGGCGCTGTGGATGTCACTGTTATGGGGGATCTGTGGATGTCACTGTTATGGGGCGCTGTGGATGACACTGTTATGGGGGCACTGTGGATGTCACTGTTATGGGGGCACTGTGGATATCACTGTTATGGGGGATCTGTGGATGTCACTGTTATGGAGGATCTGTGGATGTCACTGTTATGGGGGCGATGTGGATCTCACTGTTATGGGGGATCTGTGGATGTCACTGTTATGGGGGATCTGTGGATGTCACTGTTATGGGGGCGCTGTGGATGTCACTGTTATGGGGGGCGCTGTGGATGTCACTGTTATGGGGGGCGCTGTGGATGTCACTGTTATGGAGGCACTGTGGATGTCACTGTTATGGAGGCACTGTGGATGTCACTGTTATGGAAGCACTGTGGATGTCACTGTTATGAGGCACTGTGGATGTCACTGTTATGGAAGCACTGTGGATGTCACTGTTATGGGGGGCACTGTGGATGTCACTGTTATGGGGGCGCTGTGGATGTCACTATTATGGTTGCACTGTGGATGACGCTGTTATGGGGGGCACTGTGGATGACATTGTTATGGGGGTGCTGTGGATGAAACTGTTATGGGGGCGCTGTGGATGTCACTATTATGGTTGCACTGTGGATGACGCTGTTATGGGGGGCACTGTGGAGGTCACTGTTATGGGGGCACTGTGGATGTCACTGTTATGGGGGTGCTGTGGATGTCGCTGTTATGGGGTCACTGTGGATATCACTGTTATGGGGGTGCTGTGGATGTCGCTGTTATGGGGGATCTGTGGATGACACTGTTATGGGAGATCTGTGGATGAGGCTGCTATGGGGGATCTGTGGATGTCACTGTTATGGGTCTCTGTGGATATCACTGTTATGGGGTATCTGTGGATGTCACTGTTATGGGGGCGCGGTGGATGTCACTGTTATGGGGAATCTGAGGATGTCACTGTTATGGGGGCGCCGTGGATGTCACTGTTATGGGGGATCTGTGGATGTCACTGTTATGGGGGATCTGTGGATGTCACTGTTATGGGGGATCTGTGGATGTCACTGTTATGGGGGCGCTGTGGATGTCACTGTTATGGGGGATCTGTGGATGTCACTGTTATGGGGGCTCTGTGGATGACACTGTTATGGGGGCACTGTGGATGACACTGTTATGGGGGATCTGCGGATGTCACTGTTATGGGGGCACTGTGGATATCACTGTTATGGGGGATCTGCGGATGTCACTGTTATGGGGGATCTGTGGATGTCACTGTTATGGGGGAATCTGTGGATGTCACTGTTATGGGGGATCTGTGGATGTCACTGTTATGGGGGCACTGTGGATGTCACTGTCATGTTTGCACTGTGGATGTCACTGTTATGGGGGCACTGTGGATGTCACTGTTATGGGGGATCTGTGGATATCACTGTTATGGGGGATCTGTGGATGACATTGTTATGGGGGATCTGTGGATGACACTGTTATGGGGGATCTGTGGATGAGGCTGCTATGGGGGATCTGTGGATGTCACTGTTATGGGGCTCTGTGGATGTCACTGTTATGGGGCATCTGTGGATGTCACTGTTATGGGGGCGCTGTGGATGTCACTGTTATGGGGGATCTGTGGATGTCACTGTTATGGGGGCGCTGTGGATGTCACTGTTATGGGGGCACTGTGGATGTCACTGTTATGGGGGATCTGTGGATGTCACTGTTATGGGGGATCTGTGGATGTCACTGTTATGGGGTGACTGTGGATGTCACTGTTATGGGGGATCTGTGGATGTCACTGTTATTGGGGCGCTGTGGAGGTCACTGTTATGGGGGCACTGTGGATGGCACTGTTATGGGGGATCTGTGGATGTCACTGTTATGGGGGCGCTGTGGATGTCACTGTTATGGGGGATCTGTGGATGTCACTGTTATGGGGGCTCTGTGGATGACACTGTTATGGAGGCACTGTGGATGACACTGTTATGTGGGATCTGCGGATGTCACTGTTATGGGGGCACTGTGGATGTCACTGTCATGTTTGCACTGTGGATGTCACTGTTATGGGGGCACTGTGGATGTCACTGTTATGGGGGATCTGTGGATATCACTGTTATGGGGGATCTGTGGATGACACTGTTATGGGGGATCTGTGGATGAGGCTTCTATGGGGGATCTGTGGATGTCACTGTTATGGGGCTCTGTGGATGTCATTGTTATGGGGTATCTGTGGATGTCACTGTTATGGGGGCGTTGTGGATGTCACTGTTATGGGGGGCACTGTGGATGTCACTGTTATGGGGGATCTGTGGATGTCACTGTTATGGGAGATCTGTGAATGTCACTGTTATGGGGGATCTGTGGATGTCACTGTTATGGGGGCACTGTGGATGTCACTGTTATGGGGACACTGTGGATGTCACTGTTATGGGGGCGCTGTGGATGTCACTGTTATGGAGGCACTGTGGATGACACTGTTATGGGGGATTTGTGGATGTCACTGTTATGGGGGATCTGTGGATGGCACTGTTATGAGGGCACTGTGGATGTCACTGCTATGGGGGCACTGTGGATGACACTGTTATGGGGGATCTGTGGATGTCACTGTTATGGGGGATCTGTGGATGTCACTGTTATGGGGGATCTGTGAATGTCACTGTTATGGGGGCACTGTGGAGGTCACTGTTATGGGGGATCTTTGGATGTCACTGTTATGGAGTCACTGTGGATGTCACTGTTATGGGAGCACTGTGGATGTCACTGTTATGGAGGCACTGTGGATGTCACTGTTATGGGGGCGCTGTGGATGTCACTGTTATGGGGGCGCTGTGGATGACACTGTTATGGGGGCACTGTGGATGTCACTATTATGGTTGCACTGTGGATGACGCTGTTATGGGGGCGCTGTGGAGGTCACTGTTATGGGGGCACTGTGGATGTCACTGTTATGGGGGTGCTGTGGATGTCGCTGTTATGGGGGGATCTGTGGATATCACTGTTATGGGGGATCTGTGGATGACGCACTGTTATGGGGGATCTGTGGATGACATTGTTATGGAGGATCTGTGGATGTCACTGTTATGGAGGATCTGTGGATGACACTGTTATGGGGGATCTGTGGATGTCACTGTTATGGGGGATCTGTGGATGTCACTGTTATGGGGGATCTGTGGATGTCACTGTTATGGGGGATTTGTGAATGTCACTGTTATGGGGGATCTGTGGATGTCACTGTTATGGGGGCACTGTGGATGACACTGTTATGGGGGCACTGTGGATGTCACTATTATGGGGGACCTGTGGATGTCACTGTTGTGGCGGATCTGTGGATGTCACTGTTATGGGGGCGCTGTGGATGACACTGTAATGGGGACACTGTGGATGACACTGTTATGGGGATCTGTGGATGTCACTATTATGGGGGATCTGTGGAGATCACTGTTATGGGGGCGCTGTGGATGTCACTGTTATGGGGGATCTGTAGATGTCACTGTTATGGGGGCGCTGTGGATGTCACTGTTATGGGGGATCTGTGGATGTCACTGTTATGGGGGCACTGTGGATGTCACTGTTATGGGGGATCTGTGGATGTCACTGTTATGGGGGATGCTGTGGATGTCACTGTTATGGGGGCGCTGTGGATGTCACTGTTATGGGGGCGATGTGGATCTCACTGTTATGGGGGATCTGTGGATTTCACTGTTATGGGGGATCTGTGGATGTCACTGTTATGGGGGCACTGTGGATGTCTCTGTTATGGGGGGCGCTGTGGATGTCACTGTTATGGAGGCACAGTGGATGTCACTGTTATGGAGACACTGCGGATGTCACTGTTATGGGGGCACTGCGGATGTCACTGTTATGGGGGCGCTGTGGATGTCACTGTTATGGAGGCACTGTGGATGTCACTGTTATGGGGGGCACTGTGGATGTCACTGGTATGGGGGCGCTGTGGATGACACTGTTATGGGGGCGCTGTGGATGACACTGTTATGAGGGCACTGTGGATGTCATTGTTATGGGGGATCTGTGGATGTCACTGTTATGTGGGCACTGTGGATGACACTGTTATGGGGGATCTGTAGATGTCACTGTTATGGGGGATCTGTGGATGTCACT